>CM069911.1:72785624-72910568 GCA_036172215.1 Camellia granthamiana | reverse complement strand
AGTCGTTGATTTATATATTTATAGCATGCAAAAGTATGCCGTAAAAAATGTATGTTTTTACGACTTACAAAAATATGACGTAAAATATTTGCATTTAAGACGACATACATTTCATGTTGTAAAATATTATAACTTTACATAGCATACATTAACATGTCGTGAAAATTTCTGCAAAAAAAAAAAAATAATAATCAGAATTTTTTTATGGCATGCAAAAGCATGCCGTAAAAAATGTATATTTTCACGGCATACAAAAATATGTCATAAAATATTTGTACTTAAGATGACATACATTTCATGTCATAAAATATTATAACTTTACACGGCATGCATTAGCATGTCGTGAAAACTTTTATTAAAAAAATTTCAATCCGATTTTTTTTTTTTGATTTAAAAAAGCTAACAATTTCCAACCAAGCTTCTCACTTTAAATTTTCCTAATTGAGGACAAACTATAAAAAATAATTTATACATTATTTTATAATTTGGTGTCTCTTTTAAGGGATAATTGCACCCAGTGGGATTTTGAAAAAAAAAATTACACATTCATGAAAAAATTTATAATTTTAATGATTAATATTTATATGGCTTCTCACTAATTTTTAATTATTATTTTTTTAAATTACCTTGATTTGATATTTTTCTTTCTTTTAATAATTTATTTATTTTTTACTTTTTAAATGTGCCTAATCTGAATATAACTAAAAAATAAAATATTTATAAAAAAAATATTAAAATATAATATATATGAAATGTATTAAATTTATAATTTTTTGAATTTAGTGATTTTTTTTTAAAACAAATTAAAAAGTAAAACATTATTAAAATTAAAATAAAATATTTCTTTTAAGTATATGTAAATTATTTAAATTTAAAAAGTTAAAAAAAAATTATTTAAAATATTACAAATATTACAATAACTAAACCAAAAACTTGAAAAACATTTCAGGTCCCCTTACTTTCTCACTCATCTCTGGTCTGTCTCTCTCTCTCTCTACCCTCTCTAAACCCTAATCTCTCTCAACCGATCGAATCAGCCTTCTTCAGCCCCGTTTGATCTAATCTCAGAGCGATTGGTGATTCATCTCAGATCCAATCTCAGAGCAATTGGCAATTTCGAAGCTCCACCGCCTCCACCATCTGCACCGGCGAGGGAAGCGAGGACCATCGTCTACTAAGGTGAGCACCACTGTCTCTTTCTCTCTCTCTCTCTCTCTCTGTCTCTCCTCAGTTTCGTATTCTCTTTCTCTCTCCCTCAAGCTCTTCCTTCCCGTCGAGTTTGAGCAATTTGCTGTATAATAATTTGTTGATGGAATCTCAATTAAATTCCACTAGTGCTTCGTAGTGCTCTTTGATTTGATCAATTGTTTTTCCGGGAATCCTGGAAGCAATCTTCTCAATTCGTGCTATGGGTTCCTCTGCTTCTTCTCAGACACCAGACAACATTCAAGGTCTCTCTCTCTCAGTATGCTAGTACTTTTTTTTGCTTTTTTAGGGTTTTCATGGTGACTCAATCAATTAGGTAATCTTTCTCAATTTGGTAATATGCTTCGTGGATGAAATTCTAGAAGGAACTTAAAGTTGATGCAACTTTTTCCTTCATTTTTTTTTTTTTTTGTTGTTGATGTTTGTTGTCATGAGATAATATAATTTGTATGTTTTTTATTGCTTCTATTGAATTGTTGAAATGAGGTATTAATTTATGTTTATGATTGTGCGAAACTGTTCTCTTTTTTTGGCTATGTTTTGTAAAGAACTAAGTATCTTAAGAATCTGACTCCCCTACGATTTGGTTAAGAAACTTTCCCAGTTTTTGAAGTATTGAATTGCAAAAGGAATTTTGGTCTAGATGAAAGTCCAAGTATGTAAACTTGATCTTCAAAGTAGTGGAAAAACCTTAACGCCGTGTTTGGTTTGGGAATTTGATAAGGGATTTGAAAAAAGAAAGAGAAAAAATGGATAAAACTATGTGAAATATATGTATCCTAGCGTATTTAGGCACGGTGTAAATAATGTTGGGATTAAAATATAATTATAATCCAACACTATTTAATAAATTATAAATTGACTCATAAACAATCTAAAATAATCCTAAAAATATAATTCCTCTACCTAAAATATAATTCCCTTATTGCACAATTAGGGGGATGCTATTCCTGGAAATGTATGCAAGTGAAAGTTAATTTAGTAATTTGAAAGTTATCTTTTTATCAGAAGCTTCAATTGGGCATAATTATTGCCTTTCCTGATTGGAACTTTTGGCACATTGATATGCCTGGAAATTGTATACACAACAAAAAATAATTTAGTAAGGGTGTGTGTTGTGGGAGGGTGGAAGGAGCACATATGATAGGGGAAAAATGTTTTTCTCTTTTACGAAACTATTGGGGTGTTCTTTGGACTTACCGATGATCTTTAACAACTTGCTAATTTTCAAGAAATTTCATGTACTTTTAGTAAGTAATTGAACTATAATTGATTAGTTTGTAACATGTAATATTCTTTATAAAAAGTTTCACTATAGAAGGATTTTTAAAAATTGGGAGAATTTTGTTTTGATGACTGTGTATATGTTATGATTATTATTATTACTAAATTGGAGATTAAATGTTTTACTGTTCGGCTGTAATAAGGGGGGATCCACTGTATGACAGATTTCACAAATTAGATTTATATGCATTTAACTTATATGCCTGTAGATTGATGCCCCAACTTGAGTGTTGCTAATCACAAACTTGGTATCAGCAGGAAATGTCTTGGCCACTGATGAGTACTCCAAAAAGTCAACTGCTTCCTCTAAGGTATAACTTCAATATGCGAATATCTTTAAAATAGTGTTTTTGGAAGTTTACTGAATAAATTTAACCTTCTTTGTGATGGTGGATTTTAGTCAAAAGGTGAATCCAGTGGAGCCAGTGATGCTGTACAGGAAGAAAGTTCCAAGTAAAATAATCGTCTTCTTTATGGTCATATTGAATTCGTAGGTGAAGCAACAATTGTTGTATATTCCCTTGCAATAATTGTTTGTGGATGGTGATGAACAGGGTTCGTCTTCAACGTGTTCTTGAAACTCGGAAGGCGGTACTCAGGAAAGAGCAAGCAATGGCCTATGCCCGTGCTTTAGTTGCAGGATTTGAGATGGACTACATAGACGATCTTATATCTTTTGCTGATGCTTTCGGAGCTTCTCGTTTAAGGTATGAAGAGTTGATAATTGTTATTCTGGTCAAGTAGAACTTCTCTCAAGGAGGTAAAGGTCAAGAAAATTAGTGTTTCAACACATGGATGGCTAAATCAATCTTACACTTTTGAAATTTGACATACTAATTTTTATATTACATGAATTGACTTGTGGTGCCCAGTTGAATCCTTTCATCATGCTCTTTTTATGCCACCAACACCTCTTGTGGAGGCCTTCTGCAGTGGCACTCCACAATTAAATGCCTTAGTTAATTCTGGCTTTCCTTTTTAGCTTTCTTTACCCAACTCATCTTCAATCTACATTCAGAATTTGAAGGCCAGTATTGTAACTAACCTACTGGATTCTTTTTTATTCTTTTTCCCCCCTCTTACAGTTATTTCTTATGACTACAATTTTGCCATCTTGCTTTGCTGGATAATATTTTGCCCAGCAAAGTTTTTACATATTGCAATCAAAACTGTGAGAGAAGCATATCTGATATCAATGTCAAATACAACAAATCAACCCATTTCCGATGCTTTTACCTATTTTTCCACACCAGAGATGTTTAGTTTACTGACATACAAGTTTGATATTTTTATACTTCAATTTATGTTTTGGTGTTAGAAATTGGAATGTGCTGAAGCTCCAAATTCTAGATTCTTTTAGCCTGATAAAAGATTTTATTTAATTATGTCGTTAACAAAGATTTATATCCCATAGAAGTTTTTTTAAAAAAAATTTTTATGTTCTTTTGGATATTTAAGGTAGACACCTTTTCCATTAATTTGGATTTGCTTAAGGTTTAACATCCAGTCCTGGTTTCTTTAGGGAAGCCTGCATAAATTTCATAGAACTGTGCAAGAAAAGAATGATGATGGGCTTTGGATGGATGAAGTAGCAGCAATGCAGGCATACTCTCACTCAGAATTTCCATACTTGGGAAGCTCTGGAATCATACTTTCTGGTGAAGATAATGATCATAGTCAAGGAATCATGATAAATGTCCCTAGCAAGAAACACGATGGATCCATAGATGCGTCAACATCTGACTCAACCATCAGTCATGGAAGTTCAGATGTTAACCAAGGTATGATTGAATTCTTTTTCCTTTCTGCATCCTAAATTTATTGATGTCTGTTGTATGAAAACTACTAAATAAAGTTAATTCCTTTGTTGATCACATCTTGGATTTTGATATTCCTTGGACTGTCCTTCCAACCCCTTAAAATGTCCTTTTTTCAGTAGAATTGGGTTTGACAAGCTAAAAAAAGATTAGCCTTGTTCCAGAATACCCTTAAGTTTAGTCATTCTAAAAGTACAAACTTGTATGATTGTTGTGGAAACATAGTTGTTCTTAATCTGGATTTGATGTGACCCCTGTTGGACTATTTCATTGATGGAGCATGGCTTCCATACACTAAGGCCCCGTTTGTTTTGGGTGAAAGGGAGGGTATTGGGATTGCTAATACCAAGGTATTAGTATTAGCCTTGTTTGTTTTGGGAGAAGACCTTGGGACTATTAGTCCCTTGGTATTAGTAATACCAAGGTATTACTAAGCCCTTGTTTGTTTGCAGAGATAGCCTTGGGACTATTAGTCCCTTGGTATTACTAATACCCTTGGAAGGGGGATTGGTAAGGAGGAGGTAGAGATGGTATTAGAAAATAGTGAGGGGATTAGAAATTTTTTTATTTTTTATATATTGGGAATATTTTTTTAAATATAATGTTTAATTTTTTATATTTTTTTATTTGTTTTATTATTTTATATAAAAATAATTTAACAATTCCTCATTATTAATCCCCTCACTATCAATCCCCTCACTATTAATCCCCTCACTAACAATCCCCTCACTATTAATCCCCTCACTATCAATCCCCTCCATTCTATCTCCCAAAACAAACGGGCCCACTAACAATCCCCTCATTATTAATCCCCTCACTATCAATCCCCTCCATTCTATCTCCCAAAACAAACGGGGCCTAAGATCTATTCAAAAGAAAAATGTTGAAGATGTTATTCTATTTTGTAACATAGTGATTAAAGCCCTGCATTGAGGCACAAACTAGTATATCAGAACAAATTTTGGAGAAGGAAATGATAGTAAAATATCTCTACACATGATTATTTGGAGAGTGTCCATTAATTGAGTTACTCAGTGATTGACAAGGATTGGATTTCATGTATACATATTAACCGGATGCACATCAAAACTTTGTATTTTCAAAGAAGAGGCACTCATTGTGTATGTCTATATAGTTAAGAGTATGTTATCAGTGATAATAGCAATTTGTTCTTTAATTATTTCCCAATTAGCATATTATAAAAACTAAGAACTTCAATGCACAGATATGAATGTGAAACTTGCCTACAAACTAGTAAAGACAGTTAACTCAGCAAATTAATTCATCTTTGATTGTTAAAAATATTGTATGCAGATAATAGCATGCCAAAAACCAGCACAGGTGCAATCAATGGATGGGAAGGCACAAGTACCAATGTCATGGCAAACAATGTTCCCTCAATACATGCACAATTTTTCGGGTTCTGTATTTCAACAAATGCCACCACCATATCAAGGATACATATTTCCTGGTATGCAGGTAGCCCCTCCATATTATCCAGGAAAGATGCAATGGCCTCCAAATATGGAAGATTCTGGTATGGGTCTTGATCAGGATCCAGATGATCATCGAAATCGCAAATCATCTTCCAGAAAGAAAGAGAGATCTTCGCATAGAAAAAGATCACAAACTTTAGAACAAGATGATTATTCTGAGCCCAGTGAATCCAGTTCTGAGAGTGATTCAAATGAACATCTGCAGCATGGGAAAAAACATTCTTCCACTGAACAGGTACAGAGAAAAAAGCATGGGAAAAGATCATCAAGAAAGGTTGTTATCCGCAATATTAATTATATCACTTCAAAGGGAGATGGAGAAAAGGGCAGTGCTTCCGAGGATTCGTCTGATGAACATGAATCCATCAATGCAGAATCACTTGAGCAGCAGGTAGAGGAATTATATTTTAGGATTATTTTAGATTGGCCAGGTTGCACAGCCAGGAAGATGAATGATCATTGGTGCGGGATATTAGATATGTATTTGCCTTGGATTACTCACTTTGCATTAGGTGTATCACAACTTTGGATCATTCAGCTTTTGTGGGAATTTATGTTTTAAATTTTATGGTTTTGTTGCTAAATCTGTTGCTACACTTAGCCGGTTACAACGATTGTCGCTTATGTCTTGTTTAATGATTATGCTGTGACATTTCATGTTTTTGAAATATATCTGGTATTTGTGGTGATAATTTTATGCTTGTTATATAGCAGATGCTCTGCAAGGCTTTCACTGATTTGTACAAGAAAATTCTCATTCAAGTTTTATGTTTTCTAGCTGGTGAATTAGGACAACTGAGCCTGCCTGCCTGCCTGCCTTTTTTTCTTTTTTCTTTTTTTTTTTTTAATTTTTAATTTTTATGTTGATAGTTACATTATGATTATTGTTTCATTGTGGTTATTGTTTCTACGGCATACAAAATTATGTCATAAAAAGTGTAATGATTTATGACATGCAAGAAAATGCTGTAAAAGATTATATACGACATACAAAGTATGTCATAAATATATTAAAAATGACCTTCTACGGCATACAAAATTATGTCGTGTACGGGGAGCAAATATTCCGGCAAGCCCGTACTCTTTTCTTCCAAGCTCCGTTTCTGTCTGATCACCTGAAAGCACAACGACGGTGAGCTACCCGGCGGTGTGTGGCCGGAAAACCCCTCCGACGATCAAGTTAGCACACACCTTGGGATAGAGAGAAGGGAGAGAGTGTTAGAGTGTAAGAGTTTCCTTACAAAAGTGTTCGTCCTCCCCAGTATGGGGGGCGCAGACATGCCTATATACCCTCTGCGCCCCATATCCACTCCCAGTCATCTCCTGACACGCGGCTTTGCTATCCCATCTGTCAGCGTAAACCTTGCTGAACATCATCTAATCTCAACTGCCAGCCTTCTCATCTTGAGCTCAGCAGCCGAGCTGCTCTATCCATGGCCGTGCTGTGCTTCATAACCAAGCACTTCTCTGGCTAAGCACAAGGAGAATCGGGCTAGGCGACATCTCGGCAAGCCGAGCTCGGGACATCTCCTGTGGACGGCCTTCCTGCCGAGCAAACGGTTACCTCGGCTGACCACGCCTTTCCGGGTGCCGGTCACTTAACTTGACTGGCTTCACCATCGCAGAACACGCTGCTCGGTCCAACCGAGCACTGCCTTGCCGAGCAGTTTCCTTCCAGGCTGGGCGGCGCATTCTCGGCCCAACACCTGCCCTGCCCAAGTGCTAGTAGCCCAATTCTGAATGGATCGCAAGTCATCTCGGCCCAATGACCCATTTGACTACCATCCTTCTCGGCCGTTACCTCGGCCCAATTCAAGATCATAAATCTCCCTCTCAATTGCCCCTTAATTCCGTCCGCGACAGCGTGACTGGGATTACACATTCTGACCGGGGTAGCACCTCCTCGGTCCTTAGCTTATTTATCGCCGACCGGGCTAGTTGGCATGCCTGCCTCCAGACTAGCCCGGTCAATTCCTCGGTCAACGTCCGTTCTGATCTTGCTGTCTCTTCGATGTGCTCGACTGACGCCTCACCTGTCCCCCGTCTCTTCAGCTCTGACGCTGCCATTAATGGTGACAGGTGGCGTCCTCCCATAGGTCCTCGAGCAGCCAACCAGCCGTCGCAAGAAATTCAAAATTTTGGCGGCCTTGCGACGCCTATATACGTGCCCCCCCTCATCTTCCTTTCTCTTTTACTGATCCTCTGCCATTCCAAGCTCTCCAAACTTCTTGCCCTTCCTCTGCCATTCCTGTACTCGAGCTCGAAGGTGAAGAACACACTGCCCTAACTTGGTAAGCCCTCCAACTCCCCTTTTATTGTCATTTTCTTTGATATTTCACACATTAGGGCAGAAAAACGTAGCTTTTAGGATTTGGGCACCAAAAACCACCCTAAACCTTCAACGTTCATGGTGTTCTTCGTTTTTCCTGAAGAACACTGAAGAACTGGGGCGGACCGGGCTCTTGGTCTTCATTTGATCCAAAAAACCTTTAGAACCGAGCAAATAACATGTTTGTCTCAAACCCAGCAAAAACCGAGATAGCAGAAAGGACCTGGTCGTTCAACCGGGCTAATATCTGGTCCGCTTGGGCGACCGGGCTCCTTGGTAAGCTTAGAAAACCGAGGTGGTTTGGCACTCCTGATGACCGAGCTAAAGTCAAGCTCACTTTGCGCGACCGCGCTCACACTCACACTTGCCATCCTTTTCCTGCAGAGTCCAAGGGGACCATTGACCACTTCTGAGGCTCTCAAGACCGAGCAACATCCAAATAGCACAGTGCCAAACCCCTCAGCCGAGATATATTAGCCCGGCCTTATAGGAAAATTCCGCTTCCTAGTGGACACTCCGGCCGCGCTGAACGCGTTTAGAGAGGAGTACGGCATCCCGGCCGACGTCCATCTCGAATTGGCGGAAGAGCTTGGGGCAGATTAGACCAATGCCCCTTCACCGTGCTGTCAATCGTGGAAGGAGGCCTCCGCTTCCCGGTCAATCCTCTGATGACTGAGTTTCTGCGCCGGACCGGGCTAGCATCCACCCAAGTATCCACCAACACCTTCCGAATAATAAACGGCGTGTACGAACTAAACAACCGGCTAGGCATTAGCCTTGGTTTAGCCGAGATACTTCTGCAGTACACCCTCGGTCATACTGGGGACGGTCTCGCCTACTACCTCAAGATAAGGCCGGGCAGAGAAAAAATTGTGACCGGCACACCAGATAAGGACTTACACGATGACGATTTCTTCTGGGTGTCTGGTAATTACGAAACAGCCGCGGTACCGGGCTGGATGATAAGCAAGAACTTCGGTTCCACAAGTAAGTCGTGCTATAATGCTCAGTGCACCACATTTCTTCATTATTCTGTACTTAATCGTTTTCCTCGTTTCTTTTGCAGCAATCCAGGCCTTGCAAGCAAACTATCAATTTCCAAACGTAGAAGCAATCAGGACCGCGCTCCGCTACCGTGATCGAGATTGCAACCAGTTGCTCGGCTACACCCCAACATATAGATACTCTGCTCCCCGCCGAAGTAGAGTTACAGATTTTCTCCGCGCTCCATCGCCTCCCTCAGATCCAACTCTGCCAGACGTCCAACTAGTCCGGTTGACGGAGGAGCAAGAGATGGCCAAACGAAGCCGAATCAAAAACCTGCTCACCGCCACTTCAACCGAGATACCGAGCGTGGTCACCCGCTCTCCAGCCGCCGGTCAAACAAGCGGCGCCGTGGTCGCCCTGGCTTCCCAAGCAGCCGGGCAATCTAGCAGGGAACCTACCCCACGCCGGGCTGGTAAGAGAGCTCGAGTGGATCCTTCAGCCGAGCTGGCGGCCGAGCTTACCACCGAACAACCTACTGCCACAGTTAACCCAGTGCCGGCCTGGCGTCCACAGCTGAAACACCGGGGTCAAGACATCCCGGCAACGGCTTCGATCAAGGCTGATAAAGAGCACCTGCTCGCTTCGATCTCTCCAAAGCACTTCTACTACCGAGCGACGTGGTCGGCAGCGACCACGTCCCTGACACTCGGTTGGTAAAGTCATCAGTGAAGTCTATGGCTAGGGTGAGTCAATCTTCCTCTGAAATTTTCACAAGTGTTTGTCCGGTTCCTTTACTAATCAACTTCACTTCTTGCAGGCCATTCAGAAACAACACTTGGTAATGGAGCGCATCTATAGACTTCGGCAAAAGGCCAATGACACAGCCAGCCAAGTCTAGAGCCTCCAAGCCGAGCTCGGCCGAGCAAAGTCTTCACTTGAGATGGCCAATGCAGACAACAACAGACTGCTCGGTCAGCTGGATGCGGCCGAGAAAAAACGAGATGAGCTCCAGACCGAGCTAAATGCGCTCAAGAAGTCGCGGAAGAAAGACTGCCGGGATGCTAACAATGCCGGCTTCAACGAAGCCGAGGAGAGCTATAAGAAACAAGTCTTTGCAACACAAGACATCTACTTCAAAGCTGGCTGGAAATCCGCCTGTGAGCATCTCGGCCAGGGCTCTGGCACCGACGTATTTGCCAATCCTCCTACTACTTCCCTACCGGTCTACCTCGTGCCTTATGCCAACGACATCTTCAGCGCGCTGCAAGCTGAGGCCAAGGAAGGGCTTGAAGAGGGAGACGCCGAGACAGATACGGAGGCGGAGGATGCCGAGGTGCAGGAGCGGTCCGACCATGACAAGCCCGGTGCCCAAGAAAAAAGTCCAACCATCAACCTTGAGGCCGCCGAGGACGAGTTTACCAATCTCTCCCCCTTAGTTTAGTTTTCTTTTCTTTCTGTATGTTTGCTTTCTGCGTTTCTGATGTAACCGGGCTCTGTCCCCACCTTTTGTATTGACTTTGTATCAATGAAAAACTTTAATTTTTCCTAGTGTTTGCACGGTTGTCATCAATTCCATCTTCAGCAAAACATCTCGGTATAAATCATAAATTTGAACACTTCGTCAACCGGAATACATAACACGGTTGAAGTACTTAAGCATAACAAAACAGCAACTTCTTAAACCGGAATATCCATCTCGGTTTGTAATAACAAAGTTGAACAAATCACCAACTCTTTCAACCGGAGTAAATCATCTCGGTTGGGAATCCTAAGTTGGACAAAACACCAACTTCTTCCAGCTAGAGTAAATCATCTCGGCTGGAGCAGCAAAGTTGAACAAATCACCAACTTCTTCCAGCTAGAGTAAATCATCTCGGCTGGAGCAGCAAAGTTGAACAAATCACCAACTTCTTCCAGCCGGAGTAAATCATCTCGGCTGGGAATCCTAAGCTGAACAAATCACCAACTTCTTCCAGCCGGAGTAAATCATCTCGGTTGGGAATCCTAAGTTGAACAAAACATCAACTTCTTCCAGCCGGAGTAAATCGTCTCGGCTGGGAATCCTAAGCTGAACAAAACATCAACTTCTTCCAGCCGGAGTAAATCGTCTCGGCTGGGAATCCTAAGCTGAACAAAACATCAACTTCTTCCAGCCGGAGTAAATCATCTCGGTTGGGAACCAGATTTTAAAAGCAACAATTAAAATGCCAAGGCAGAAATAAACACTTCTATATATTGACAAAAAGAATTACATTCTGAAGTGTAAGGCAAAAAATTCCTTTGCACAAAGAAATCAAAAGCTAGAAATAGTACAGTTTGAGATTGGCCGCATTCCAAGGCCGGGGTATTGCTCTACCATCCAGATCCTCCAAGTGGTATGCCCCCCTTGCCCGCCAGACCGGTGATCTTGTAGGGTTTTTCCCAATTTGCCCCTAGTTTGCCTTCACCTGGCACCGGGGTGTTCCCCATGACTTTCCTCAAAACCCAATCACCTACTTTGAACGGTCTGGAGTGCACCGTCTTGTTGTACTTCCGTGAGAGCTCTTGTTGGTAGGCGGCCACGTGGATGAGGGCCTTCTCCCGACGCTCTTCCACTAGGTCTAGTTCCAGGGCAACAGCCTGGGCATTCAGCTCGGGCTCAAAATTTTCACTTCTTAGGGTGGGCATGCCAACTTCCAAAGATATGACCGCCTCCATGCCATAAGCTAATGCAAATGGAGTTTCCCCGGTGGACCGCCGCGGGGTAGTTCGGTACGCCCAAAGGACACTGGGAAGTTCCTCGGCCCATTTTCCCTTAGCCTTTTCCAGTCTTTTTTTCAACCCGTCCAAGATAGTCTTGTTTGATGCCTCGGCTTGTCCATTGGACTGCGGGTAAGCCGGAGTAGAGTTGTAGAATTCAATCTTCAGATCTTCACAAAACCCTCTAAATAGGCGACCATCAAACTAGGTGCCGTTATCAGAGATCAGAATCTTGGGGACGCCAAACCGCGTGACCACATTCTGCCAGACAAACCGCTTCACGTCTTTCTCCTTGATTGTCGCCAAAGACTCAGCTTCAACCCATTTCGTGAAGTAGTTTGTGGCCGCAATGAAGAATTTCCGGTTTCCCGGTGCTATTGGGAGTGGCCCCACTATATCTAGCCCCCACATGGCAAAGGGCCAAGGACTGGTGAGGGGAAGAAGTTCCCTGGCAGGCTGATGGATCTGATGGGCGAATTTCTGGCATTTTTCGCATTTGCGGACATATTTTTGTGCGTCGGCCTGCATGCACGGCCACCAGTATCCCTGCGTAATAGCTCGGTAGGCCAAGGATCTGCCCCCTATATGACTGCCGCAAATGCCTTCATGAACTTCGTACAAGAAGGCCTCCACACTGCTTGGGTGCACGCACTTCAGATAAGGGCCGGTGAAGGACTTTTTATACAACGCTCCAGATGGAGAGAGCCAAAACCGCTCTGACTTCACCCGGACTTTATGCGCTTCCTTCTTGTCGGCTGGAAGAGCCCGGTCTTTAAGAAACAGGATTATAGGGTCCATCCAGGAAGGACCTAGTGCGGCGCAGAGAACATCCGTCTGCCCGGCTTCCTCAATGCTAGGCCGTGGAAGGAAGTCAATCAACAGGGGGTTGGGATAGGTACTATCAACTATTGAAGCAAGGCCGGCCAGCTCATCAGCTCGGCTGTTTTCTTCACGGCCAATCTGTTGGACTCTGATTGCCTGAAAATGCTTGATGTATTCCTTGACCAGAGCTTGGTACTTCCCCATTCTGTCATCCTTTGCTTCGTAAATCCCAGAGACTTAGTTAACCACAAGTTGGGAATCACTGTATACTATTAGCTCGGCAGCCTTCATCTGAATAGCACTCTTGAGCCCCGGCCAGAAGGGCCTCGTACTCAGCCTCGTTGTTAGATGCTGGGAAGCCAAGGGTGCTAGAATGCTCAATGGTTAGGCCATCTGGGGAGATAAGAACGATACCTACCCCGGCACCGTGACAGTTGGACGCTCCATCAACAAAAAGCTTCCACATCTCCCCCACGAAAAGCTTCCAACAGTCTGATGGATCTTGAGAGTTGCGAAGGGTGATTTGATCATGGTTGCTCGGCTGTCCGGTTTCAAGTTCTGCGTTGACTGTTTCTACTCTAGCCCCCCTTGGTGATTCGGCACCGGACTCAGCAAGTCGGTCTTGAATGCCTAAGTCCGTAGGCGAATCACCGAGTCGCGGTATTATGCCGGGCCGCTGGCTTTGTGCTGAGTAGTTCCATTACTTCCCCCCTTGGTGATGCGGTACCGGACAGAGTGGGTGGGTCAACAACACCCGACTCCGTCATCGCGTCACTGGTTGGTGGAATTGTACTAGTTGAGGGCACTACGGTGGGGCGCGCAAATTCCGCGTCGCCAACGCCACCAAGTTGTTGTATCTCGGTCAGGCTTGCATTCTCTTCTTCTTCTGCCGCGGCAATATCGACCGGGCATACCGGATGGATACCTGGTGAGAATTCCGCAACGAAATTGGCCAAAGTCTGGGCCTTTATAGCTGTGCACGGCTGGAACTTCACATCAAATTGTCCAAATTCGACCGCCCACTTGAGGATTCGGCCAGAGAAGTCCGCCCGTTCAAACAAGGCCTTAAGGGGAAACTCGGTCAGTACGATGATGGTGTGTGCGTGAAAATAATGCACCAACTTCCTTGAAGCCATCATTAATGCCAACGCCAGCTTTTCCAATGGCAAGTACCTCGTTTTCTGCCGGCAGCAAGGTTTTACTGACATAAAAGATTGGGAGGTGCTTGATTCCTTCAGCTCGGACGAGCACCGCACTGACTGAGTGCTGTGAGACAGCAAGGTAAAGGTAGAGTTCCTCACCCGGCTTAGGTGTAACCAACAGTGGCGGAGAAGACAGATATTCCTTGAGCTCGGCCAAAGCTTGGTCACACTCTTCGTCCCACGAAAACTTGGACTTTAATGCTTGAAAGAAAGGGCGACAACGATCTGATGACCGGCTTATAAATCGATTAAGCGCGGCGGCCATCCCGGCCAGATGCTGCATGTCCTTAGCTGAGCGGGGCTGCTTCAACTCTTGAACGGCTCTGATCTGACTAGGGTCTGCTTCGATGCCTCGGTTCGTGACTAGGAATCCCAAAAATTTGCCGGACCCCACGCCAAAGGCACATTTTGACGCATTTAAGCGCAGCTTGTGCTTCTTTAGGATGGCAAACATCTCGGCTAGGTCGGACAAATGGTTTGCTTCATGTCGGCTTTTTACCACCATATCATCGATATAAGCCTCCATTGTCCGGCCAAGCAATGGAGCAAACATTTTGGTCACCATCCTCTGAAAGGTTGCCCCGGCGTTCTTCAAACCAAAAGGCATGACTCGGGTAGCAAAAGAGTCCCCTGGGAGTCGTGAAAGACGGTGATCTCTCGGTCAGGCCCATGCATGGCGATCTGATGGTAGCCCGCGGTAGGCATCCAAGAAACTAAGCCTATTATGTCCGGCCGTTAAGTCCACAAGCTGGTCAATGCGCGGCAAGGGGAAGCTATCTTTGGGACAAGCCCGGTTGACTGTCTTGTAGTCGACACAAACTCGCCACTTTCCATTCTTCTTGGGCACTACTACTGTGTTGGAGATCCACCGAGGGGTAGTGCACTTCCTGAATTGCTCGTGCCTCTAGCAGGTTCTTGATTTCCTCCGTAACTACCTCGGCGTGATGCAGCGCCGATCTCCTTGTTCGCTGTATAACTGGCTTCGCTCCGGGGAAGACATTGAGGTGATGGCAGATGAAACTCGGATCGAGGCCGGGCATGTCGTAAGGCGACCAGGCGAAGACTTCAATGTTGGCCATCAAAAACTCAACCATCTTAGTCCGCTCTTGGGCAATGAGGCTGGAGCCGAGCAGGAAGAACTTGTACGGCTGCTCCGTATCAATCTGCACTCCACCAAATCTTCCACAGCTTTGTCCTATGCCTTGGTGCCCACATCATCGAGAACTCCCCTGTCTTCCGGTCCTTCTACCATTTGAACGAAGCCCTTGGCAGCTCGGCTTCCGTTCACTGCCACAAAGCACTGCTTAGACATAACCTGATCTCCCCAAATCTCCTCGATTACCCCCATAGCCGAGGGGAATCTCATAACCTGATGGTAGGTCAACGCTACGGCCTGCATAGCGTGAAGTCATCCTCTTCCAAGGATCAGGTTGTAAGTCGAAGGCACATGTAGCACCCAGAACTCCACTTGCTTTACCACGCATCCCGCTTTGACCGGCAGGATAATCTTCCCCAAAGGCCACTCCGGTTGCGAGTTAAAACCAACCAGTGGCGAAGTGCCGGAGCCAAGTCTGTCTCTCGGAGCTTGAGCTGCTTGAATGCATCATAATACATGATCTCGACCGAACTTCCCTGATCGATCAAGATTCGTTTTACATCAAATTCCTTGACACGGAGTGTTACCACTAAGGCATCGTTGTGCGGCGTCTGAATGCGCTCAAGATCCCTTGAGGAAAAACTGATCACCTCTTTTTCTTCGGTCTTCCCCCTTTTGATCGCAGGCTGAACCGACAAAACTTCCCTCATGTATTCCGCCTTCTTGATCATACCCCGAAGTTCGCAAACGCGCGCCGGTTCCACAATACCATGGATGACATTAATAACTCCTTGTGGTGGCGCATCTCGGTCATCCTGTCCCCTGGGATCAACCGGAGCCTGATTCGGCTTTATGCCGCCATCAATGTACAGGTCTAGGTGCCCGGCCGCGACCAACTCTTCCAAGTGCTGCCTCAAAGGCAAACAATCCTCAGTCCAGTGTCCTCGCTCCCCGGTGGAATGTGCAACGATACCGTGGATTATAGCCCTTCTGTCCATCGCCCAACTTAGCAGGAAACCGGACATACTCCTCGTCTCGGATTTCGCTAAGTACGCGATAGATCGGAATTTTGAAGACCGTGGTTATGCCAGTCCTTGCCTTCAACCTTCTGTTTGCATCCGCTACATCATCTCGGGGGTAGTCATCTCGGTCATTCCGACGTCCTCTACCCCGGTTCTTACGGTTCGAACCACGGTCTGATTCCTCTGCTCGGTCACTTGAGCGACTAGACTGCCTTCTTGTCTGTTGCCGCTGGAGCTGCCTTTACGGTAGACGTCGACGCATCATCCTCCACCCGGATGTGCTCATTGATGCGCTGCATGAGCTGCCCCATGGACGTCGGCTGATGCATGGTAAGCGAGTCCCGCAGTCTATGTCTGACCGGGAGACCGCGCTTGTACTGAGTGATTGCTAGGTTGACCGGGCAATCCAAGATCTCATTGAAAGTCTCCCAATACCTGGAGTTGTATGCTTTCAATGTGTCGCTCGGTTCCATCTTGACACTTAGTAGGTGATCCACTTCCTTCGGTGTCTTGGTATTGGTCTTGAAGCGCGTCACAAAGGCTTCGGCCAACTGATGCCACCTCTCTATACTTCCCTCCGGCAGCCTTTCGAACCACTTCAAACCCAATTCGCCCAAACTTGACGGAAAGATGAGGCACATACGAGCGTCATTCCGCCTATGTCCGGCCATGACCTATCGAAAATGGCTTACGTGCATGTAAGGATCCGTCTTCCCGTCGTACAATGTGAACTTTGGCTGGTGGAAGCCCGACGGAAGAGGTGCTGTCTCTATTTCCAGGGAGAAAGGGGTGGCGCTCAACCTTGCCAAGTCGGAATCCACCAGGAGCGGTGCTGCTTGGCGGGGTGGAGGCATTCCGACCTCCTCGCTGGCGTGAACCCCATAGGATAACCGTTGGAACGCTGGTATCCTTTGAGCCTCCCGCCGACGAGCCCGCTCCTTTAAAACTGCGCGCAAATCTTCTGTTCGAGCGGAATAGGTATACCTCGACGTCGTCGCCGGACGTGAGGGTTGATAAGTACTATCTTGCGCGCTGGACTTCTCTGCGCGCACATCAGAATCGCCAACCTTGTAACTTCTAGTGATGGAGATGGACAGAGTGTGCCGCTGACTCTGACTACCTGAACGGCGGGGTTGGGTGCGCTCACTGTGGTCGCCCACTCCAGCTACACCCTTCCCTTTGACATGCCGCTTCAACTCCTCCATCTCTGCTGCCATTCGCCGGATGACGGCATCCTGGTCCTTCAACTTGCTTTCCAGTCGTCTGGCGTGTGAATCTCTCCGGCGCCGATGACCCTCCGGACTTCGTGAATGTCCATAACTCCTCCCGCGCTTATCCCGCGCGTCGCCTGACTGTCCTCCCTGGCATGTCTCCAGGTCCCCCATCGGAGAGATGGTGGGGGGGTCCCTCTCTACGTCTGCCCGACTCCGGAGTGACTCCGTCGATGGCGGACACCTGAATCTCCTCGTTGTTCGCCATAGAGGGCGATCAGAAGAGCTTCGGAAGACAAGGTTTTATCTGCAAAGTTCCCACAGACGGCGCCAATTGTATGGGGAGCAAATATTCCGGCAAGCCCGTACTCCTTTCTTCCAAGCTCCGTTTCTGTCCGATCACCTGAAAGCACAACGACGGTGAGCTACCCGGCAGTGTGTGGCCGGAAAACCCCTCCGACGATCAAGTTAGCACACACCTTGGGATAGAGAGAAGGGAGAGAGTGTTAGAGTGTAAGAGTTTCCTTACAAAAGTGTTCGTCCTCCCCAGTATGAAGGGCGCAGACATGCCTATATACCCTCTGCGCCCCATATCCACTCCCAGTCATCTCCTGACACGTGGCTCTGCTATCCCATCTGTCAGCGTAAACCTTGCTGAACATCACCTAATCTCAACTGCCAGCCTTCTCATCTTGAGCTCGGCAGCCGAGCTGCTTTATCCATGGCCGTGCTGTGCTTCATAACCAAGCACTTCTCTGGCTAAGCACAAGGAGAATCGGGCTAGGCGACATCTCGGCAAGCCGAGCCCAGGACATCTCCTGTGGACGGCCTTCCTGCCGAGCAAACGGTTACCTCGGCTGACCACGCCTTTCCGGGCGCCGGTCACTTAACTTAACTGGCTTCACCATCGCAGAACACGCTGCTCGGTCCAACCGAGCACTGCCTTGCCGAGCAGTTTCCTTCCGGGCTGGGCGGCGCATTCTCGGCCCAACACCTGCCCGGCCCAAGTGCTAGTAGCTCAATTCTGAATGGATCGCAAGTTATCTCGGCCCAATGACCCATTTGACTACCAACCTTCTCGGCCGTTACCTCGGCCCAATTCAAGATCATAAATCTCCCTCTCATCGTGAAAAGTGATGATTTATGACATGCAAAAAAATGCCGTAAAATATTATATACGGCATACAAAGTATGCCATAAATATATTAAAAATAATCTTTTACGGCTTACAAAATTATGTCATGGAAAGTATGATGATTTATGACATGATAAAAATGTCGTAAAAAGTTATATACGACATACAAAGTATGTCATTAATGTTTAATTTATTACTTTTTACAACTTTACCTGCATGCCGTAAATGTCGCTCAACTTTCCACGGCATGTCATATAACAGCATTTGTGTGCATGCCGTGAAAGAGTTTTTACGGCATGCATTGCAAACTGTAAAAAGTCAATTTTGTTGTAGTGATTAGTGATCGTCTCTCATTGGAGGAGGACGACCACTTTGCCTGACACTTAGATATAGGTCTGTCATGTGTACGCCTTGTCCCTCTATACCTCCATGTCTCCACGTTCTGTTCAGACAGAGGGAGAGGAGCAAAGTTGTTTGTCTCTTGTGAGCCTAAGAAAAATCTTCAATGAATCGGCCTTCTTTAAGTTGGTCTACTCCAGAGTGGTTGTTCAACCAGGAAGTCCAACATGTTGCTCAGCCCATCTCGGAGTGGTTGTCTGTCCATCCAGGAGGTCCACCATGTTGCTCGGCGTACTTTGGAGTGACGCTCGTATGTTGGGCCGAACTCCTATGATTGTCTTGCTTCGGAGCAAGTGTTAGCTATAGGGCTGAGGTCCAATCTAGTTCAACCTAAGAGTGAGCATCACATTGGGCCTAGCACCAAGACTTGATTAATTTTTACCCACTTCAATTAGTATAATTAGTACATATAATATTATTCAAAATATATATATATATACAAACAACTTGCAATGCTGGAAGCGTAATGACCAACCGAACAATCAACAATACTAAAGCCAATGTTTTTTAAATCAAAACCCAAGAAAATAGTGGGCCAGCCCAAAAACCGAATATATATATACGTGTGACCAATGGGAAACAATGGTGTAACAACCAAGATCAACAATGGCAAGCAACAACGAAGACCGAAACAAAATACACGGGATCGAAGACTTACAGTGCCAAGATTAAGTAGCAAATGGCAAAGAGCGTCCCCAACGAAGCAACCCCGCTGGAAGAGGTGAATCTCAGAGTAATAAGAAACGTTGAAAACAATGGTGATGAAACCCACCTGCACTGTAAGATTTCAAGGCTCGCCGTTGATGAAGCTCACAATGTTGAGAAATTTTGAAATTCTAGAGAGAGAAAGTTGGAAGGCCACATTGATGCAAGCTTTCAAAATTGTGGAACCTTTGAATTTATATTTATAAAAAGAGAAAGTATGAGAGATCAAAGTTAGTGGGGTAGGGATCATGAAAAAAATATCATAAAATGTTTTATGAAAATTTTTCATTCTTTGATTAGTGTGTGATGTTTTGTTGTATGTGTAATCTAAGGGTAGAGAATTTTCATGAAGCATCCATGATTGTTTTTTGAAAAAAGACTGAGACCCCCTCCGGACTGTGACCCCCACGACCCCCTCTTCTTTTCATTGGTCAAAAAAAAAATTTTTTTTTTTTTTTTTCTACTCCTCCACTCACCAACCCCACGTGTGTGGGGTGGTGGGGGTGGAAAAGTGAGGGGGCCTGTATCAGTCCTGTTGTTTTTTTTGTGATTCTTATCATTACTCTACGTTCCAGGCCCTTAGCCTTTAGAGTGTAGCGTGTTGCAGAAGAAATGCAACTCACCTCGTTCTGTTGATCATTTCAAAAACGGCTGACCCAATGAATCATGGAGTGACACGTGGCAATTCTGCAGACGAAAGTACATCGAGGTCAGACCAAGCTATATTAACAATTGAAGAATTTCACAAATTTTATCAAAATTTTCATTAAATATTTTACATGATTGTAGAACTTACATTATGTGAATCTCATATAAATCTTAGGAGACCTTTGATAAAAATTTTAACACAACTTTTGGTCTCAAACTAGCGATGCCCAGACAAGATTCGAGCTAAGCTCCGCGCAAACCTAACCTGGTCCAAGATCGGGCAATCGGTTGGCTGAGGTGCTTCAGACCTCAACCGAGCTATCAAGTGCAATGGTCCTACTTTGGCCCAACATAATTGGACCTCAGAGAGGACCGAACAAAGAGCATAGACCTTCTCAAGACTGAGTGAAACACTCCCACCGAGTGAAGACGATCGGAGCCATGGACAAGCAAATACCAACCAAGCAGGAATAATCGAGTGAAGCGACCGAGAAAAACTGATTGAAGAAACGTGCAACCCAGTTGGTGACGGCCAACGAATGCATGAATGACCAACCGAGCAATACAACGGCACTTTTGCGAGATTCGGCAACCGAGCAATAATTTCTGCAAACAAAGCTATTTCAAACCAAACCAACAACCCAGATTGAATAGTTTAGTCCACCGACCTAGAAGAAATGCGTGAGACAGGCCGAACAAAGTGATTGTGCATGGCAGACCGAACAGGCTTTACACAAGTTGGACCAAAGGATTAATTTTTAAGTCAATTAACATGTAAAGTGGGACAACGGAACAGGTTCACTTGAATCAAAAGAGAACCGCGTTGACGGCACACCCAGCAAAAAAACAATAATAGAAAATCCAAGCTTACCTAGCAGTGGGGCCGAGCAAACAAAAGCAATAGTTGCTCAGGCAATTGAGGAATTGCTAACAATAGTCAACCCACGTGCAAAACAACCAAAACAAATGAATACGCATGCCATGGCCATGCATGGCATTCAATGCGGGGGCCAACAAAGCATTTCCCATCAACAACGTCAAAACAAAAACAAAACCCATCTAATAGGAGATGACCAAGCAAGAAAATTGGAACAAAGCTGAGCTAAGCACGCATGGCTCGCTTTGAAGTGCAGTTGAGCAGCTCAACCCAATCGATGAACACCGCCAGGCAGAATAGAGCAAATATATATATATATATATTCCACCGAGCTTGAAGATCCACCACGGTTATAAACCGAAGAAGAAAAAGCATCAAGCTAGGCCCAACGCAAGCACTCTGGCCGAATAATAATTTTGAATCCAACCCACGAGGCTCAAATTAAGTCGCGACCGACCGAGCTCGAAGCTGGTGCTGAAATTGGCTTAAACGCAAGGGCAAGCCAGGAGCAAATGAAGTAGGTAAAAATTAACTAACTCTTGGTGTTCGGAGGGAGTAGATCTTGCTTCATATTTGTGAATTCATTTCTGGTTTACATGGAACAAAATTGATTGGGTGGTCAACTCATGAAAACACTTCTTTCTTCTGTATTTTGGACCTTAGCTCCCAATGCTAGGCCCACTTTGAGATTGGGCTAGGTTGGAGGCTCTATGGCCAACACTTGCTCCAAAACAAGACAATCATTGGAGTTCAGCCCAATGCACGAGTCACTCCAAAGTGGATACTAGGAAGCTCAGTCTAACGTGCAAGACTCGCTCCGAAACTAGTCGAGCAACAAGTTATACCTCCAGGTTGGACAACTATTCCGAAGTGAACCAACTTTGTGATAACCCCATCACATAACGTACTTATGTTTGTTTAATTTTGAATGCTAAGTGTGTTAATGTTTAATTTGTGCATACCTATTCGTTTGATAAATTATTTTTGTTTTAAATCTGAAATTGAAAGCTTTAAGGACTTCAGAAACCGAAATTGACAAGTTTAATTAAGATGGCATAATTTTTAAGATCTATTGGGAAGTTTGATTAAAAATTGACTTAGTTCAAAAAAATTAAGTTTTGATTAATTAACTTAAGTTGCAATTAGTAAGCATAATCCTTAATTAGCATCTTAAGCTAATCAACTTGTATATATATATGAGAATTAGAGGAGAATTAATGACTTTGGGCTCAAAAATTTGTTGGAAGAAGTCTCTCGATGAAATTTCTCTGTGATCAAACCAAAGAAATTTTTCTGTGTCGAATTTTCTCTGTGAAAATATTAAGGGACCCTAACTAGTATGAAAATATTGTATATGATTTATCTTATAAAATCTTAATATCAGCGATCTTAAAATAAATAAAAAAATTCTCCTAAAAAAAACTATTCCAATTTGAATAATTTTACGTATCCTACCTCATTTATTTTGAATTTATCTCAAATGAGATTATGTAATTATGATTGAATTTGTATGATATAGAGTTTATATGTACAATAATCTAAATCATAAAAATAATAATTTTAAATAATTTTTGAATAATTAAATTTAAATTTATAGCATTATTGTACCAATTTTTCTTTTCCTTTGCTTTTCTGTCAATTGAAGGCATATAGAGAGTGACAACAATGGGTTTCCTTGTCAATAAAACGTGGAATCATTACTGCACATCAAGTCACTGTTTTTCCCTACCTCCACGACTAGCCTATTCTATCTATTTGTCTAGCTTATACAAATCGGAGTCGTTTGAGAATGTTCTAAATAAGTGTACTTAGTTGATAAGTGTATTTATTTAGATCATATTATTTTTTTAAAATTTTTTTTAGACATCTTTTTGTAAATAGTTAAAAAATGTATTAAATAAGCAAACTCCAAATAATCTTATAGAGCATCTCTAACAGTTCACTATTTTTTTCATTAAATCTAAGTAAAAAAAGACGAGTTTCTCAATTTGACATTGTATGAGGAGCAAATATCCGTCGCTGTTCGTACTCCTTGTGTCCAAGCTGCGCTTCACTCCGATCGACCTGAGAACACAATGACGGTGAGCTACCCGGTAGTGTACTGCCGGAAAACCCTCTAACGGTCAAGTTAGCCCACAAGGAGAGAGAGAAAAGAAAAGAGATGAAGTGGTAGGTGAGTTGTGATCATAAGATGCTCCAGACCTCAGTATGGGGGCGCAGCACCGTTTATATACCTTCTGCGCGCGCCTCTGCATCCATTCATCTTTGGACGCGTGGACCTGCTCTCATCTTCCATTTTCCCACGTGTCAGCACAAATAAAGCTAAACACCACCTAACCAAACCGCCAAACGGCATTGGCGGCGAACGGACAACACGGCGCCGCTCCATCATTCCACGATCGTGTTACTTCCGAGACATGCAATGCTCTAAACCGAGCTACGCCTAGCACGGCGCCACATTGTCACACCACAACCGTACTAATTATCCGGTTACATTAAAGAATCCTACTGCGACTTAGCCGTCCTCAGTTATGACCAAGCTCTTGCTCGGTTGGACTAATCTACGGAAGATCTAACCCGTCTAACTCAACGAGCAAATAAAGTGAACCGGGCTAGCAGTCCAATATTACCCCGGCTAAATCGGACCGGGGCCTTGACCAAGCGCACTGCCATTTGCTTGGCCCAACCCAGCTCGGCCCAAACTTGCTTGGCCCAATTTAGCTCGGTCATTACCTCGGCCCAATGCCTATTTATGAAATCTCCCTCTCAATTTTCCCTTAATTTCGTCCGTGCTAGTGTGACCGGAATTATATTCTCCTGCCGGGGTCACTCATCTGCTCGGCCCTTCTCCTCAAGCCATTCACCGCGCTAAATCTCACGCTCGGTCTCGTGACTTATTCAGTCGGCGCTTCGACTTATCAACCTGTCCTTTCAAGACTAACGCCGTTCTTATTACAGACGCGTGTCGCCCGTTTATTGGCCTCGTACAGCCAACCCAGCCGCCTCACGCCGTCTCTCTAAATTCAAATTTTGGCGACTCTCCTCTCCTTCTATACTCGTTGTACGTCCCTTTACATCCCTCCCTCTTCTGTTCATCCTCTTTCTCAAACAACCCTGCGAACCAGAGCCACAGCATAACCACCCCTACTCGATACGATTCTCGCCCACATCGCAATAGCCTACTACTGGATTTGGTCCTGCCTTCGCCGCACGGAAGCACCTCCACACCTGGAAATCTGATTCTCGCCACTAAACCTGTAAGTCCTTCGAATCACCTCTAGCGTTCTTTCTGTTCTTGGGGTCGCCATGCTCTCAAATTCAACTCCCACAGATGAGTTTAGCGTACGAAAACCGTAGGTCTTAGGGATTCGAAAAAAGTTAGGTTAGGGTTCCTCTCCAATGTGATCATAAAGACCATCTTAGCCACTGTTCATCATCTTCTGTGATGAACACGCCTGAATCTGGGAATGACCAGGCTTCAAACCTTCGTTTGATCCAAACCATAAGTAAGCCGAGCAAGAACCATGTTTATACAGCCTAGATGAGGACCGAGCTAATAAATGCGCTGGGACGCGACTGGGCTAACATCTGGTCCGCTTCGAGCGACCAAGCTGTTGAGTTCACCTAATTAGGCTGAGGTGCTGTTACGCCTAAAGTAACTGGGCTGAAGTCAAGCTCGTTTGCGTGACTGCACTATCACTTACATTTGGCTTTTAACTGCAGAGTCCTAGGGGACCAGACACCAACACAAGGGCTCTCAAAGACCGAGCAGCCGCCGTGCAAAAATTAATCAAACCAATTCTGCCGAGCTGAACAAGCCGGTCCTCCATGGGGCGCTATTGCTTCCTTGTAGACACGCCGGGCGCCCTTGCCTTGTTCCGCAAGGAGTATAGCATCCTCGCCGATGTGCACTTGGAGCTCGGTGAAGAGGGCATTAATCCGTGGAGCAGATTAGAATCTTGCCCCTTCACCGTATTAAGCATGATTGAGGGAGGGCTGCGCTTCCTGGTGCAGCCCCTCATATACGAATTCTTGAGATGTACCGGGCTAGCTCCCACCCAAGTATCTACCAACACCTTCAGAATCATAAATGGCGTGGCCAAGTTGAACAATTGGCTCGGTTTAAATCTGGTCCTAGCCGAGATCTTGCGTCAATACACGCTCGGTCGAACAAAAGACGGCTTCAACTATTACCTGAAAATAAGGCCAGGTAGGGAACGATTAGTGACCAGTACGCCAAACAAGGACATGAACAATAACGACTTTTTCTGGGTGATTGGTAACTATGAAACAGCTGATGTGCCCAGTTGGTACATCAGCAAGAACTTCGGTTCATCTTGTAAGCTCATCTTCTCAAATGATCTCTTTTACTAAAATTGTTCGTACCGACCTAATTACTTCTTTTTTGTTTTGCAGCTATTGAAGAATTGCAAGCTAACTACCAGTATCCCAACAAGGAGGCAATTAGGGCCATGCTGAGATACTGGCACCGAGGTTGCCATGATCTCCTCGGTTACGTCCCCTCCTACCGATATTCAGCACCGCGCAGAAGCAAGGTTACAGACTTTCTCCAGGCTCCTTCTCCTCCGCCCGACCCAAGTCTGCCAGACGTGCCCCTTATACGACTAACCGAGGAAGAAGAAATGGCGAAGATGAGCAAGATTAAGAATTTGATTACCGCTATTTCTACCTAGTTACTGAGCATGCCACCTCCTGCCCCTTTCGTCGGCCAGAGCTCGCGGACCATGATCGCCCTGGCTTCCACGGTTGTCCTTCTCGAGTCCTGCTACGCTAGCAAGCGAGCTCGGTCGGCCGACCCCTTAGCCGAGCTTGTGGCCGATCTAAGCACTGACCAAACAGCGTAGGAAGCCAAGCTAGCTATACTGTGGAGGCCGGAGCTCAAACACCGGGGCAAAAAGATACCGGCCACCGCGTTTGTCAAGGGGGACAAGGAGCACCTCCTAGCCTTCGATGCCGAGCGATGTGACGGGGAGCGATCATGTTCCTAACACCCGGCTCGTGAAATCAGTGGTCAAGTCCATGACGAGGGTACATTTCGAAATCTTACCAAGTTCCTGCTCGGTTAATCTTCTTATTTCGGCCAACACCCTTCTTCTTACAGGCCATGTAGAAATAGCACATGGTCATGGACCGCATTGTAAACCTATGCCACAAGGTTACCAAACTAAACAATGCTGGTAAAGACGTCTCTACTGAGCTTGGCCGGGCTAAGGCTTCTCTTGAAATTGCCAACGCTGACAATGCCAGACTCCTTGGCCAGCTCTTTAGGGCCGAGTAAGAGAGGGACACACTAAAGGCCCAACTAGAAGCTGAAAAACAAACAAAGCAGGCCGCCGTGGATGAGGCCAACAATCTCGGTTTCAAGAAGGCTGAAGACAATTATATCAAGGAAATCGAAGCCACCAAGGACATCTACTTCAAGTCCGGTTGGAAGGCTGCTTGTGAAAAACTCGGCCAAGGATCTGAGACCAAGGTGTTTGCCTCTCCTCCCCCTGCCTTCCTGCCGGCCTATCTGATACCTTATGCCAATAAAGTCT
Organism: Camellia granthamiana; assembly: GCA_036172215.1. Lineage (NCBI taxonomy): Eukaryota > Viridiplantae > Streptophyta > Magnoliopsida > Ericales > Theaceae > Camellia > Camellia granthamiana. The sequence continues at coordinate 72,884,035 of CM069911.1, read as the reverse complement.
TCAACTCTTTGCAAGAAGAGGCGAAAGAAGAGACCGAGGATGAGGCCATCCAAAAGGAGCCCGACGAGAAAGAAAAGGCTGCGGTTGTCGACCTGGAAGCCGCGACAGAGGGAGCCAGGGACGAGTTTGCCGACCTCTCCCCATTAGCGTAGCTTTTTTATTTGAATTTTTGTAACCAGGCTATAAGCCCCACCTTATGTACTAAATTTTTCCATCAATGAAAAGTTGTTCGCATTTCGCTTGCATGCTTGTAATGTATGTTGTTTTTCATTTTGCAACCGCGCTATACGTGCCCGACATGTTGCACACTAATTGAACCGAGAAAATTATCTCGGTCTTAAAAGACTGGAACAAAACATCCACTCCTCACTGACTTGTAACCAAGCAAAATCGTCTTGGCTAAGATCCCAGAGTTGAATAATTTGTTAACTTCTTCGACCAAGCAAAAATCATTTAGACTAAAAGCGCAGAGTTGAACAATTCATCAACTCAACTAGCCGGGGTAAAGCATCTCGGCTAAAATCTCAGAGTTGAACAAATCATCAACTCTTCTAGCCAAGATAAAACATCTCGGCTAGAATCTCAGAGTTGAACAAATCAACTCTTCTATCCGGGATAAAATATCTCGGGTAGAATCTCAAAGTTGAACAATTCATCAACTCTACTAGCCGGGGTAAAACATCTCAGCTAAAATCCCAAAGTTGAACAAATCATCAACGCTTTTAGCCGGCGTAAAACATCTCGGCTAGAATCTCAGAGTTGAGCAATTCATCAACGCTTTTAGCCGGGGTAAAACATCTCGGCTAGAATCTCAGAGTTGAACAATTCATTAACTTTACTAGCCGGGATAAGACATCTCGGCTAAAAATCCTAGAGTTGAACAAATCATCAACTCTTCTAGTCGGGGTAAAACATCTCGGCTTTAGAGGCAGTTGCCTCTAGTGCACTACATTTCTTCAATCACAACATACTTCCTATGTAAAATAATTCGTTTCTATTACATATTGCAATCATGAATTCACATAATGATTGAGAGGATTACATTGGTAAATGGAAGGGAAAACCTGTCCCTTTACACGAAGTTACATTCAAATGATAGAGACTAAAAATAGTACAACTTGAGATTGGTTGCGTTCCACGGCCGAGGTACACTCTTGCCATCCAAGTCCTCTAGGTGGTATGCCCCCTTGCTCGACAAACCGATTATCCTATAAGGCCCTTCCCAGTTTGCCCCTTGCTTTGCTTCGCCCAGCACCAGTGTATTGCCCATCACCTTCCTTAAAACCTAGTCCCCGACCTTAAATGGTCTGGGGTGCACTGTTTTGTTGTACTTTCTGGACAATTCTTGTTGTTATGCGGCCACGTGGATTAACGCCTTTTCTCGATGTTCGTCAGCTAGGTCCAATTCTAGAGCAATGGCGTCAGCATTCAAGTCAGGCTCAAAATTTTCACTGCGGATGGTGGGCATGCCAATCTCCAATAGGATGACTACCTCCATGCCATATGCCAAGGCAAAGGGAGTCTCCTCGGTCGAGCGTCTCGGGGTTGTCCGATAAGCCCAGAGGACACTAGGAAGTTCCTTGGCCCACTTACCTTTGGCTTTCTCTAGCCTTTTCTTCAATCCGTCTAGAATGGTCTTGTTCGATGCTTCGGCTTAGCTGTTAGACTGAGGGTAGGTCGGAGTGGAATTATGGAATTGTAGAATTCTATCTTCAATTCCTCAATAAATCCTCTGAACAACCGTCCATCAAATTGGGTGCCATTGTTAAAGATCAAAGCCCTAGGGACGCCAAACCGCGTTATCACGTTCTGCCAAACAAACTTCTTAACATCCTTTTCTTTGATTGTCACCAAGGGCTTGGCTTCGACCCATTTGGTAAAGTAGTCTGTCGCCGCTATGAAAAACTTGTTGTTGCCCGGCGCTGTTGGGAGTGGTTCGACTATGTCAAGCCCCCCACATTGCAAAAAGCCAAGGACTCGTGAGAAGGAGGAGTTCTCTAGCCAGCTGGTGAATTTAGTGGGCGAACTTCTGGCATGTCTCACATTTTATGACATATTTCTGCGCATTTGCCTGCATGCATGGACACCAGTATCCCTACAAAATAGCGCGGTAGGCTAAAGATCTTCCCCCGATATGGCTTCCGCACATGCCTTCGTGGATCTCGTAAAGGAAAGCCTCCACATTGTTTGGATGAACACACTTGAGGTATGGACCAGTGAATGACTTCTTATACAAAGAGCTAGATGGAGAGAGCCAAAACCGCTCAGACTTTACCCGGACTTTGTGTGCTTCCTTTTTGTCGGTTGGCAGGATCCGTTCTTTAAGGAAAAGGATGATGGGGTCCATCCAAGAAGGACCATGCTCGGTGCAGAATACTTCCGTCTGTTTCGAGTCCTCAATGCTGGGTCTTGGGAGAAACTCAATCAGGAGAGGACTAAGAGTTGATTTGTTAATCATGGAAGCTAGGCCGGCCAACTCATCTGCTCGACCGTTATCTTCACGGCCAATTTGTTGGACTCTTATTGCTTGGAATTTCTTGATGTGTTCTCTTGCTAAGGCTTGGTATTTGGCCATTCTGTCATCTTTGGCTTCATACTCTCCTGACGCTTGGTTTAGAACGAGTTGGGAATCGCTGTAGACCATCAGCTTGGACGCGTGCAATTGGAGCGCGCTTTTCAGTCTGGCTAGCAATGCTTCGTACTCAGCCTCGTTGTTTAATCTAGGAACCCAAGCGTGATAAAATGTTTGATGGTTAGTCCGTCTGGCGAGATGAAAACTATGCCTAGCCCGGCTTCGTGCCGGTTTGAGGCGCCTTTTACAAAAAGTTTCCACATTTTGCCAATGAAAGTTTCCAGCATTCTAAGGGATCTTGGGATGCTTGCAGGTTGAGGTGCTCATGGTTGCTCGGCTGCTCGGCTATTTCTGCTACAAGCTCGCTGTTGACGATTACAACAGACGTGTCTTCATCCCCCCTCGGTGATGCGGCGTTGGATCCAACAGGTTGACCTATTATTCCCAAATCCAACATTGCATTGCTAGGCTGAAGTAAACCTTCAAGTGATGGATTTGTAGATGGGCGCACAAGTTCCGCATCGCCATCATCATTCGATTGTGCAATTTCCGTTGTGTTTACCCCCTTCACCCCAGCTGCCTCGGTAAGATCCACCGGCATATCGGGTGAATTCCAGGCGAGAATTCGGCAACAAAGTCGGCCAATGCTTGGGCTTTGATGGCGGTTCGAGGTTGAAACTTGACGTCGAATTGCCCAATTCGACTGCCCACTTCAGAATTTGGCCGGAAAAATCCGCCCACTCAAATAAGGCTTTCAAAGGGAATTCGGTCAACACCATGATTGTGTGAGCATGAAAGTAGTGTGCCAATTTCCTGAAGGCCATCATTACTGCCAAAACAAGTTTTTCCAATGGCAAGTATCTCGACTCTGCCGGTTGTAAGGTTTTGCTTACGTAAAAGATTGGGAGATGTTGGATACCTTCTGCCCGAACGAGCACCACACTAACTGCATGTTGAGAAACAGCCAAGTAAAGATAGAGTTCTTCGCCATGCTTAGGTATGACCAAGAGTGGGGCGGAAGACAAATATGTCTTTAGCTCGGCCAAGGCTCTATCACATTCTTCATCTCATGAAAACTTAGACTTCAAGGCTCGGAAGAAAGGGCGGCAACGATTTGATGACCGACTTATGAATCGGTTAAGCGCAGCCGCCATACTGGCAAAATGTTGTATGCCCTTGCTGAGTTGGGCTGCTTCAATTCTTGTATGGCTCTGATTTGTGAGGGGTCTGCCTTTATGCCTCGGTTGGTGACTAGGAAGCCCAGGAATTTTCCTGACCCCACGCCGAAGGCACACTTTGACGCATTCAAGCGTAGCTTGTATTGTTTAAGAATGGCGAACATCTCTGCTAGGTTGATCAAGTGGTCGGCCAAATGTTTGCTTTTGACCACCATGTCATCGATGTAAGCCTCCATCGTGCAGCTGAGTAAAGGGGCGAACATCTTAGTCACCATTCTCTAGAACGTCGCCCCAGCGTTTTTCAAGCCAAAAGGCATGACTCTTTAGCAAAACAATCCCCTTGGCGCCATAAAAGAGGTTATCTCCTTATCGGGCTCATACATGGCGATCTGGTGATAACCGCAATAAGCATCTAAGAAACTGAGTCGGTTGTGTCCGGCTGTAAGATCCAGCAGCTGGTCGATTCTGAGAAAAGGAAAACTGTCTTTAGGCCAAGCTTGGTTGACCGTCTTGTAGTCAACACATACTCGCCATTTCCCATTCTTCTTGGGTACCACAACCGTATTAGAAACCCACCGAGGATAGTGCACTTCCTAGATTGCCCTAGCTTCGAGCAGGTTTTTGGCCTCCTCCGCCACTACCTCAGCGTGATGAAGGGCTGATCTCCTCGTTCTTTGAATGACAGGCCGAGCATCCAGGAAGACATTGAGTTGGTGGCAAATAAAGCTTGGATCAATGCCAGGCATGTCGTAAGACGTCCATGCAAACACTTCGATATTTGCCACCAAGAACTCCACCATCTCCATCCGTTCTTGGGTGGTCAGGCTAGATCCCAACAAAGAGAACTTGCCAGGATTATCTTCGTCGATCCGCACCTCTATCAAATCTTCAACAGCCTTTTCTTTAGCCCTAGTGCCCACATCATCCAGGACACTTTGATCTTCTGGGCCCTCGTTCATTTACACGAAGCCTTTGGCCACTTGGCTCCCATTCACTGCCACGAAACACTACTTAGCCATGACCTGATAGCCCCAAATCTCTTCAACCTCCCCTGTAGCAGAGAGGAACCTCATAACCTAGTGGTATGTCGACGCCACCGCCTGCATGGTGTGAAGTCATCCCCTACCTAGGATCAGATTGTATGTGGAGGGCACCTTCAACACCCAGAACTCCACCTGCTTGACCACAGATCTGACTTTGACCAGTAGGATTATCTCTCCCATTGGGCACTCCGGTTGTGAGTTAAAACCAACCAGTGGCGAAATTGTCTGAGCCAAATCTGTATCTCTGAGTTTAACCTGCTTGAAGGCGTCGTAATACATGATCTCGACCGAGCTACCTTGTTCGATCAAAATGCGCTTAACATCAAAGTCCTTAACGCGAAGGGTGACCACCAGAGCGTCATTGTGCGGCATTTGAATGCGCTCAAGATCCCTGCTTGAGAAGCTGAGCACATTTTTCTCCTCGGTTTTGCCTCTTTTGACCGTGGGCTGGACTGACAGGACTTCCCTCATTTGTTCCGCTTTTTTGATCATCCCCCGGAGTTTGCAAACCCGCGTTGGCTTGACAATACCATGGATCACATTGACCACTCCTTGGGGGGGTGCTTCTTGGGCGGCCAAACCGCTTGGCTCAGCCAGAGCATGGTGTGCGGCCCTGACGCCCCCGTCGATGTAACAATCCAAGTGACCAGCGGCGACCAACTCCTCCAAGTGTTGTTTTAGGGGCAAACAATCCTCCGTCCGGTGCCCTCACTCCCTATGAAAGGTGCAGCGGTACCACGGATTGAAGCCCTTCTGAGCATCGCCCAACTTGGCCAGAAATCGGACGTACACCTCGTTGTGGATTTCTCTAAGTATGCGGTAGATTGGGATCTTGAAAACCGTGGTGATGCCTGTCTGGGCGTTTAACTTTCTATTTGTATCTGCCACGTCATCGCGAGGATAATCTGCTCGATTGGTACGGCAACCTTTACCCCAGTTTCTACGATTCGGACCACGGTCTGATTCCCTTACGTGGTCACTTGAATAGTTTGTCTCCTATCCGACCGTGTGGACTTTTCTAGCCACCCTTTTGTCCATTGCCATCGAATTTGTCTTCACGGTGGCCGCAGTCGCATCATCCTCTACTCAAATGTGCTCGTTGATGCGCTACATCAACAGCTCCATGGAAGTTGGTTGGTTCATCATGAATGAGTCCCTCAGTCTATGTCTGACTGGGAGACCGTGCTTGTATTGGGTGATTGCCAGGTTGGTTGGGCAATCAAGGATCTCGTTGAAAGTTTCCCAATATCTGGCGTTGCATGCTTTGAGAGAGTCACCCGGTTCCATCTTGACACTCAAAAGGTGGTCAACCTCCTTTGGCATTTTGGTGTTGGTTTTGAATCGGGTCACGAATGCTTCCGCCAACTGCTGCCACCTTTCGAGGCTTTCCTCCCGAAGCCTCTCAAACCACTTCAAGTCCAACTCGCCCAAACTTGGCGGGAAAATAAGGCACATGAGAGCATCGTTACGCCTATATCCAGCCATAACTGGTCAGAAGTGGCTTACGTGCATGTACGAATCGATTTTTTCGTCATAGAGCGTAAATTTGGGCTGGTGAAAGCCCGCATGGAGCGGTGTGGTCTCTATCTCAAGGGAGAAGGGGGTGGTGCTCAGCGTTGCCAAATCTTTGTCCAAAGGGACAGGTACAACTGAACGGGATGGCGGCATTACGACTTCTTCACTGGCGCGACCTCCGTAGGATAACCGCTGTAGCACCGGCACCCTTTGCACCTCCCGTCGGCGCTTTTTCTTTTAAGACGTCCCACAAGTCCTCCGAACGAGCAGAGTAGGAATATCTCGACGTCATCGGCGGACGTAAGGGACAGTAACTGCTGTCTTGCGCGGAAGACTTCTCTGTTGGAGGGTCAGAGTCTCTAACTGCATAACTTCTGGTGATGGAGAGAGAGGGCGTATGACGCTGATTCTGGCTGCCTAAGGGACGGGGTTGGGTACGTTCACTATGGTTACCCACTCCAGCAACACCCTTCCCTTTGACCTGTCGCTTTAGTGTCTCCATCTCTGCCGCCATCCTTCGAATGAGGACGTCTTGATCCCTCAGCTTATGCTCCAGGCGCTGAGCGTGTGACTCTCTTCGCCGCCGGTGCCCGTCAGGGCTTCATGAGTGTTCAGTGCTCATTGCACGCTTGTCTCGCGCATCTCTGGGGTGCTCTCTAGGAGAGGTCTCCAGACCAGCCATGGTAGGGATGGCGAGAAGACCATCTCTTCTCCGAACGGACTCCGAAGTGATGCCGTCAATGGCGGACAGCGGAATGTTGTCGTTGTTCGCCATGGAGAATGATCGGACGAGCTTGGAGGACAAGGTTGTCTGTCAAAGTTTGCATCAAATACACTGAACGTCCTGGGGGACGACCGCGGGTCAACCGGACAGTGAAAATGAATTCATGGGTTAGAAAGATACAGGCAATGCCAACAATGATGATGATGATACAGGCAAAGCCAACAAATTACACTTGACATCGACATTAGCACACAATCTCGAAGATTTTCTCAAACCAGACCTCGCTGAAGATGTCTTTGCCTTCTTCGAAGGCGATTCAATCGACAATGCAGACCCATCCAAATGCATTGGCACCATGCGCAACCTCAACCACTTTAGACCCACCTCTCAAGCATCAAAACCCTGTCATTCAATCAAATTAGGGGTTGAATTTTGAAGTGAAACAAGGAGAAGACAGAGACTGATGGTTCTGAGAGTTAGGGTGGGCCATTGGAGGTTTACAGGTAAATTTGTTAAAGTTGGAGGGTAGTTATGGGGGTAAAGAATTCATAGGGGTAGTGACGATGATGGAGAAGAGGGAATAGGGGTATCAGTGATTAGTAATGGAAGAATTGAATTGCAATTTTTTTTCCTTGCATTTTCTATTTCTTGATTCATTTTCCACTTCGAATAATGCTTTGAGAGAGCATGCCTACTAGTTTTGGGAATTGTGCATTTAACCAGATGACCGGAAGGACAACTGACGAGACGTCCGGCCGATCGTCTGGTGGGACCCACCTCCAACGTTCCTTCATAGTAAAATGGTGAAATCTGCTCTAGTTCCTCAGTTTGGTGAAAATTTTGGGTCATTCTCAATTTGATATCATTTTGATGAAATCGTTGGAGACAAAAAAAAAAACTGTACTTTTTTATCAAATTCAAATTTGGTGATAAATCTGATTCACTATTGGAGATGGTCTAAAATCTTTAAAAAAATTAAAATTTTAATTATTATAATTAAATTCTAGTTTATTTTAAATAATTATGATAAAACTCCAAGTTCTTCAGTTTTGATAAGTACAAATTTTCGTCTGTTATTTTTGTATGCGATCGATCTTTCTGATTTGTTTGTACTGATTTTCAAGCTGACTCAGGACCTGAGACATTCCCACCTACTAAATGATGTTTAAATAATCAATAAAGCCTTAGACCCCCACTGGAGTGACCCCCAGGGCCCCTAGTGGGGTGTGATTAGTCTATTATTTTTATTTTTCATTTTTTATTTTTATTTTTTTTGATCCAATAACCAACCCCCACGTGTGTGCGGGGGTGGCGGGGGTGCTTGGAGACTAGGGGTCTCCAGCACGACTGTTAAATAATATACTAATAAATTTGAATTCCCATAGTTGTTTGAGAATTACAAAGCATCAATTGTCTTGATTTGTGTGTATTTAGGCCTCATCTTCTTTTTTTTTTAAAACTGTTAAATTATGTATTTTATTAGTATTTGTTTTTGTTAAATATTTTGAGGTTAAAAAAGCACCAAAAAATAAAATAAATTACACAAGCTAATAAGACAAAATATCACATCTAAACAACAATCATTAGAATTTTTTTCTCACAAAAGTAAAAAAAAAACTCAGAAACAAAAACTAAACGAGGCTAAAAAAGTCAGACTAAAAAAAATTTAACACAAAAAAATTGACTACTGTAACCAATGCCAAATGAAGCTTAGTGTGCCTTGCAACCATTTAATTTTTTGAGGAGAAAATTAGAGAAATCTAACTCTGTTTTTATTGAAGCCATTGAACTGTCATAACGAAATATCTTGATTTGGATGTTTAAATACAAAAAAGAAATAGGCACTGGTTGAGCACTATTTTTGCCCAATATTTAAGATAACCTTTTATCTTGGTAAGATTACTAACTCTTTTTAAATATTTTTTTATTGGGATGAAGTACTCAGAAATCTTAAAATGTGATTTCATAAGCGGTTTAGTCCTCTTTTTTTTTCTTATAAACCCAAAGGTCCCATTGAAGTGGAAATTATATAAAAGGATAATAACTTACATGTTTGATTTTAATTTTTTAGGGATAAAAGTGATTTTTTTTCAAAATGTAAAATTACACATTTTGGCAATTTACACTATAGAAGTTTTGAATTTTTCCTCATTCTAGAATAAATCCCACATTACGAACAAAAACCTAACACTAATGTGACACTCTAATAACGTAACATTTCAATGTAATGCACTAAAAACTTTTTGGTGTACTTTTTTCCAAACGTAACAACGTAACACTTAAAAAAAAATTCTTTAATGTACTTTTCCCAAACGTAATTCTTCAATGTAAAAACCAAAAAAATCTCAGTGTACTTTTCCTAAACGTAACGCTTCAATTATATATTTGTTCAAAACTTACTAAAGAATATTTGTATTCCTTTTGAAATGGTTTGAAAATCTCACATTCTTTTTTTTTTTAGTGTTACATTGGAGTGTTACGTTTAAAAAAAATACACTAAGAATTTTTATTTTATTTTTTTTGTGTTACATTGGAGCGTTACGTTTAAAAAAAGTACACCAAAGAGTTTTTTTTTTTTTTTGGTTACATTAAAGTGTTACACTAAAGAATTTTTTTGGAGTGTTATATTGAAGTGTTACATTTGAAAAAAGTACATTAAAGAGTTTTTTTGTATGGTACATTAGAAGTTTACACACTAAGGAGTTTTTGTGTTACGTTAAAATGTTACACTAAGGAGTTTTTTTAGAATATTATATTAAAGTGTTACATTTGGAAAAAGTACATCAAGAAGTTTTTTTTATATGTTACATTAGAGTGTTACACTAAGGAGTTTTGTATGTGTTACATTAAGGAGTTTTTTTGTGTATTATATTAGAGCGTTACGTTTGAAAAAAAAAATACACTAAGGAGTTTTTTTATGCGTTACATAAGAGTGTTACAATAAGAAATTTTTTTGTATGCTACTTTAGAGTGTTACACTAAGGAATTTTTTTGGAGTGTTATGTGTTACGTTTGGGAAAAGTACAGTAATCAGTTTTTTTATGTGTTACATTAGTGTTACGTTTGGATATTAATTAATATCAATGTTACAATAGGGACAAACACTACAAAAAGGAACAAACACCACACCAATAACACCACAAATGGGGTAACATCATCCACCTACAAATCACTCCACTAAATCCACACACACAAAAATAATAATAATAAATAAAACGTAAAAACCTACCTTACCCAAGCACACCCAACATTAGGAAAAAAGTCCAAACAAAATCACACACAATGGCAAACAAGTAAACTTTCAAACCCCCAAATGAAGGAAATACAACATATCCAAAATAAAAAAGGACTAATTGATTTAAAAGAAAACTTATAAGACTAAATGGAATAAATTTTCTCCAAATGGGACTAATTGGTTTGAAAGAAAGCTTATAGGACTAAATGGAATAACTTTTCTCCAAATGGAATTTATGAGTAATTTTTCCTTTTATATTAAATTTATATTCGGATGAAATTCACCTTGCCTTTAAACTAATCTTAACCATCTACGTGATTGGTGGGAAATTCTATTATACACTCTTTAAAAAGGATGTACCATATGCTTCGTAGTTATGCTCTTTTATTTTTTTAATTATAATCTCTTTTTTTTTTTAGTTATTACATTATTTTAATTATGACTCATGAATTCTTTACTAATGTTCCATGTTGTGTTTTGTTATAATATATATATATATTAATTATAACTCAAAAAATTAAAATTATACTATTTTTCTTTTTGATTATAAAGTGCATATGATGCACCATAATGTTTCTTGTGATTGGTTCATAGAAGAACGAGTTTTATCACTTCATTTTTTTTGCTTCCATAAAATTCTCTTTGTATTTTTAAACTCATTTAATTTTTTTTTTCTAAATTTGAAAAGTTATCATGTCACGCCTCGAAATAATTCGACATGAACTAACCACATAACTATTACATCAACCCACTTCCAAAATAAGATATTAACCATATTCCTTTACATAAGATCAAATGTTTTACAAAAATAATCTCACATGCAGTTATACATTCATTGGTAAACTAGTATATGAATCTACAGCATGTAAGATCATCAAACCAAAACGAATAAGGCCCTCAAGGGCTTACAAATTCCAAGGCAATAGCCCAATTACACAAAATGGCCTCTCGAACCCATACACATTAGCCTTTGGCTTTACAAAAATTTACACAAAAATATAAGAGCAAAGTACTCTTCACAATCACGTCCATGCCATTAACTCGGCGGGATCACCACATCTTTACCTACACCAAATCCCATAGAGGTGAGCGTAAAGCCCAGTAGAGAATTCTCACAAAGTATATACAGTTATGCTTTTTCCTCAACACAAAAAAACAAAAAACAAAAAAAATGTAAATGCAATGTCATGCCAAGGTTAATAAATGAGGAAAATGTTCATTTCAATGCACTATTTCAACATCACCATGTTCTCAATATTATCTTGTAATCTCATTAATTTCAAACTTCCAATATTAATTCAATAGGGGGGTAAATATGACATTGGTAATCCCTAGGCTGGTGTCTGCAAGTAGACTCTATGAGTACTGCCAAACTGTCATTTTTACCGGTATTAACCGGAAGGCTTGACACCTATCTGCGCGGCTTTCTGGTCTTTCACCAAGGACACACAGGCCAACTTATCAAGAATCATCTACACCCCCTAATAGGACTTACCAACGTATTTACCCCATGCCACATTTCCACAGTTCTCATTTCAACATCATTCTCTTTCATGAAATAATTATCTCCAATCTAAATTCACAATGCAAAATAATAATTGAATAAGAATGCAATGCAATGATTCTTCCATGACTCATAGCAATTCTCTATCTTCAATGCCTCTACAATAATATCAACAATCATGTTTCTCATTATCTCTTTCAATGCTCATCTAGACTACATGTGATGCTTCCAAACTTGAAGTTTTCAACATTTACATTTTTTTACAAACCCAAGTGCACAACAAGTTGCTATCTTATTATCATATATCATTATATCCTTAACCATAGTTTCCAAGCAAGTTCCCCACTACCATATGACAAAGTTTTCCATCTATGCTACCACCTTATGAAACCTACACACATTCATCTTTGATCAAATGAGAAGAAAATTTCATGGACAATTCCATGTTTTTCCAAAAATCCCCAAATTCTAGGGTTTTGCATCAAAACCAAAACAACTCCCATTTTATGGTGAAAGTTCATCAAAACCTACCTTATGAGATCATAGATACAAGATCTTAAGGATCAACATGAAAACCTTTGAGTCTTTAAACTTTCCTTTGAGAAATTTCATTATTTTTTAATCAAAAACCAAAATTTCGAAATAAATTCAAAGAAGTATAAAATCAACACTCACTCTTGCAAAACATGTATATATAACTCAAGAATATCCCTACGTCAAGGATTGATGATGAAGGAGAGGTGAAACCCTAACTTCAAGAATGAGAGGAGTCTTGATTTCCAACACACCAAGAAGGGCCCCAACTTGGTCTTCAAGATTTGAGAGTGAGGATGATGATCTAGACCCAATGGATTGCAAGAATCAAGGGATTTTAATGTTTGGGAATGTTTTCTAGAGAGGAGGAGAAAAATTAGGTTTTAGAGTGAGAGAAAGGAGCCCCAAATGAGATACACTTCGGCCAAGATGAGAAATAAAAACAGAGATTCTGGACTGCCCGTCTACCGCACGTGCAGCGCCCCTCCCCGCACGTGCGGAGCGCCCTTCCTGCACGTGCGACCCTCATCCCCGCACGTGCCTTTTAGGCAGTGTGCAAACCCCTGCTGCTCCACCCTCACCGCACATGCGGCCCAGCCCCCCGTACGTGCTGCCCAAAGCCCCCGCACGTGCAGCCCTGGGCAACAGCCCAGAATTTTTCCGACTCGATTCCCGGACACTCCGGACCAAACCCTACACCCTCCAGAACTGGTGAAATCCAACACCGAACAAAACAAGAATAATAGTTTCAATAAAGAAGTGTCCTCCGGACGTTTCAAACCCAATGAGAACAAATGAGAACAAAACAACAAGAAGGAAAAGAAAGGGAGAAAAAGAGACCCGGTCATCACATATCAAACATAAAAACTTTTCAAAACTTAATTTCAAAAACTATTTGTTTGAATACATGAGTTTTATGAGTTCTTTTATTAGATTGCTTCCATATTGATTCTCTTTTTATTCTTAAAATCATTTTTTAATTTTTTTTCTAAATTTGAAAAGTTATCAAAAATAAAAACTTTCCAAAAATAGGAAACTTACCAAAACATTTCTAAAACTCTATTTGTTTGAATAAAATAGAAGCAACATAAATTTAAGCAATAACACCAACATGGATTTGCACCGTAAGAGAATTTTGATTTAAAATTTTTACAAGGTGAGGGTTGTTGCTGTGCTTTAAGGCACAACAGCCCTGCTCTAAGAATCTATAGAGGCATTTACCGTCTGTATTTTAATAATCTGAACCGTTCATATTGTAAAGTTTGTCGAGAATATCATACATATAAAAAATCAAATTAATCGGACATCTTTAACCCAATGATTAAGTGCTAATTGTTTTTAAAAAAATTATTAAAATTATGGTAACTGTTTATTTTTTGAAAAAAAAAAAAAGTGCTATTATTATAAGGCTACAAATGTCCAAAGTACTTGATTTTTTGTATAGATGATCTACTCGATGAACCTTACAATATGAACAATTTGGATTATCAAAAAAGACTCGAGACACGCCCTTAATGGGCCTCATAGCATCTGTTATGCCAAGGCACAACAGGAACCCCAATTCCTACTATACCCATGTATTATTGTCATATAAAAATACCACAAAATTCTGAGTTGTAAATTATTTTAAAATTCGTTGAAATTGGTTTCCAAATCAGGATACACTTGCGTACAAAACTCAAAAAAATTTCTATTCAATTTTCAAAAGGCCCACTGAGCCCATTCAATTAATTAATGCAATTTAATTTAAAACGATTGGAGTTAAATAATTTGGAAAATTTTATCATACACACTTCTTATCATATGTACCATTAGTTACACAATTTTCTTATTTAATAATAACATTATTTTGAGATGTTTGGTTATACCTCATGTATTGTTTGGTTATAATTTTTATTTATTATTTTTTTTTTTACAGTTATGACTTAAAAAGTATGAAATTATATTATTTTCTTCTTTAATTATAAGGTAGATATAATACACACCCCTCAAATCATATGGTACACATCCCTCCATAGTCTTTCCCTAAATCATATGCTAGATTAATCATTAATAACAAAATATATTTTTGGAGAGAGAGAATACAATATGCACTCTTAAATATATTTTGGGAGAGAGAGATTACAATATGCACTCTTAAAATGGTGCTCTTTACAACTTTTTTACAAAATTTTACATACTTTCATAACATAAACCATAAAAATCATAACTTTTTTCATTACAAAAATCACAAATTTCTTTAACATAAAAAGTCATAACAAAAATTTAATACTTAACAAAAAGCACAAAGTGTCATAATATTATCATCCTTAACAAAACACTCTATAAAATTTACTATTCATGATTTTATTGCAAGGTGTCATAACACACACTACAAACAAGTACAATTTTTACCACAAAATATCATAACTTTCTTACAATTTACACTGGATTTCTCGTTTTTTGGGAGGTCATTATAAACGTGATATGATTTGAAAATCATTATGGGCACATCCTCTCTGATGCCCCTTAAACAGCTCTTCTTCATGCATGCAAATATTACAAATCAAAGCCAATCTATATAAATATAACAAAATAAAAAGTTTTATATAAATATAAAAAAATGATAAATCTCATCTTGACTTTATCAAATTTGGATAACCATTCGTATATAACTAGATACATAACAAACAAATACAACCAGGTGGAGGGAGGGGGTCAAGGGTCCTGGCCTGCAAATTTTGCTAAAGTCTCATGCTATTGTGTATGGAGGAATGCTAAAGGCCCAAAAGTTCTATCAAATACTTATACCATGTGGATCGCACACCCATGTAAGACATTTGATAAAAATTTTGATAGAACTTTTGAGATCTCTAGCATTTTTGTTGTGTATGTGTACCGGAATATTTATCTGACTTCTCTATACTTGGCTCCTAGGTTGCAAACAAGTCGAACTAAGTCAAGTACTGCCTTGTTCAAGCTCAACTCGCACTGCAGGAAAATCCACTTTTAGCGGCGTTTAAAAAACGCCGCTAAAATTAATAAAAACGTCGCCAATTCTTTTTGCGACGTTTAGTATCAAACGCCGCCGACGCGGCCGTCGCTATAGCTTTATGGCGTTTGAAAAACGTCGTTATAATAGTATAGGCGGCGTTTTTAAAAACGCTGCCAAATGTCCTACCCTAACTGTACTATGACGTCACCATGACATTTAGCGACGCTTTTGAAAACGCCGTCATAGACATATATACATTTTAAAAATCTAGCCGTTGTGGTGGATATAGTGACGTTTTTTAAATGCCGCCATAGCCTGTTTTTTATTTTTAAATTGTGCTAATTTTATATGGTTGAACAAAAAAATACCTGTCAAACAATTATTAAGAACTAATAATTGATGTTTATTAAAATAATAAATAAACTAAGCTTGAAAACAAAATTAAAAATAAGAAACAATGCTTTGCATACCTAAGAATAGAAACAATTCATGTTCAGGCTTTAAATACATCAATTAAAATCAAAATGGTCAAGAAGTGTAATTTGCCCAAAAAAAATTAAAAAGGAATAGAAAGCACACTAATATGGCTTATAATATTAAAAATACCACTTGTCTTCCAACTATATTCAAAGATGAGCCTAAACTATATGCAACAGATGATACATTTGGAACCATACAGTACACTATAATCCAATTAAACAAGATAAAAAGATTGGGGGGGGGGGGGAAGTAAAAGAACAAGAACAAATAAAAAAAGCTTCATCATATTCCCTCCAATGGCTTTTTCCCTCTCCTCTCACATAAATTCTACATGTAGCAACTTCATATCCATCATGATGATCATTCGGAGTTAAATAGCTTCTCACAATCAAGCAGAGTTGGGTTTCAAATTATTCTGTCTCGTCTTCTTCCAAATCACCGTTCGATACCCCGTTGTTTCCACCGGGTACTGATCCGACTTCAAGTGGACTTCGAATATCCTTTGAAGGCATAGGAGATGGTTTTATGAGTGTCAAAGTATTATCATCCTTGTCAAACTCTTCACTTGCTTCCCCTGAGTAAGTATAGCTGCCACATGTGAAAATATTCAATGTGGAGACAAGAAAATAATTGACAATTAATTTTTATAACATAGAATAAGCCCTCTGCGAGGAGTTTGCAGCTAATTTCTATGTTCCACCATAAAATTGATCGACAGTTGGGGAGATTTTTCCTGGACACTCAAGTCTCTATGAGTTATTATGACCTAATGTGACAACAATCATAATACTCACAAATTACGACCTCAAGAATTAGTGATTAGAATAACAATATCATAAATTACAGTCCGATTGTCTACAAAAATACCATAACACTCTGTTTGGATTGCGGGTGAGAAAATAAATGAAATGATTGTGGTCACACATTTAGGTTAGAAAAGAAGAAATTATTGTATTTTCTCACTATTATGTTTGGATGAGTAAGACAACAAAATATGTGATACACGGATATGGGTGGGATTTCTTTTCCTTCCTTCGTATTTTAATGGGCAATCTTGGTATTATAGAAATACAATCAATCAGTTTGCTTATCACCAAATCACACAAGTTTTAGTGAGAAATGAAACCCCTATAAAATAAGCTCTCCCTCTCCCTCTCCCTCTCTCTCTCACACACACACATAACTTATAAACCAACACAAAAAAAGAGTTTTCTCTCTCTTCATTTCTTATTATTTCTCACCAAATCATCCCATCCAAACAAGCTGTAAATGAACAATGATGGTAAAAGAATGGTGAATTATAATTACCAGATACACATGGACATTGTATGAATGATAATGGTCATTATAGAGTGCCAATTATCTGCTTTGTAAACTCTCTTTTCTTCATTAGTTCCCCTTTGAAGCAAAAGGGAACATACGCGCTAAAGACATCATAATAAAAAGCAGTACACACAAACATATATGCATCATATGACTAGAAGCAAGGGTTTGTACCGCATTGAATTCTGAGATGGTGCCCAGAGAGCACAAATGACGTAGAGTAGAGAGAGAGATAGGACTTGCCAGAAGGCAGGGACGATCCAAGCTTTCTGCCATTGCTCATTATACACATCCGATGACTTGAAGTAAAGCTGCACAAACAATGTTATACTATAGTGATTACATTGCCAAAGCTGAAACTGCAAATGACTTAACAAATGGTTGACCATATCTTAAAAACTTCAATGAAAGAAATTGACTGCCAATTGCAACAAATTTTAACAAAGAAGAAGATAATAGCAGGCCTTTAAACCATTTTTTTCTCCACTGGGATTTTCATCTTGGCCCTCATTCTTGCATTCTACATGGTTCAAATGCTAATAATTTTGTTTGGTCTCAGCCATACGCTATGTTATTGAGACCTTTTCATCGCAGAGGATGATTTTTAACAGACCCTTTGTGCTTTCTATTGTCCTATAGTGGTTCATGTTAAACACTTCACATTTCTTAACACATTTGAAGATTAATTAAGCCTTATTTCCCAGACAAGAAAAATTACCTCATAGCATATCCAACCTACGGACACAATAACAGCTATTGCCAAAGCATTAGTGAACTTCCTGTAAATATCTAGTTTTGCCAACATGCGTCAAGCCTGCCACATCACATTGATAAACAAATGTTACTTCGGTGGATTTTGTCAGAATTCAGGCAGCAATACTTATATCACATATCAATAAAAATAGCAACGTAGGTGTCATTTCAGAATGCAACACAACATAAAAGGAAAGTATTTTCCCCTCTCTCTGCAAACAGTGAGGCCAAATGAAGCCCAAGCTTACTCCTATAAATTCCAAGGCACAAACAGAAAAATATGCACAAAATTTAGTCATTGGGCCCTAGCAGTGTTGAATGGGATACAAAGCACAAAATACAAAGAACACACATCACACCTTGACCTGCAAGTAAAATTTATTAAGATTCCTCACTATTTTTCAATTTTCAAGAGCTAATGTCCATTACATTGACATTGGCACTATAAAACAGTTGATTCATTATCGTTGCCTCGATTACTGCCTAATCCAGAAATAACTAGAGCAAATCATTGTTTCATTTCATTTGAGATCAAATCAGAAATCAGCTTACTACAGAGCGCATGCCAAGGTTCAAACTCATCTATCATCGACACAAATAACATAATAAATAAATAGGGAATGTGGTTATCACTAGCGCTGTATACAGTTGTAGACATGTTTATAAGGATTTATGGAGTTCATAAATATTATATTCGGCATGATAGAATGTGATTGCCAACCAGAGAAATGTGGTGTACAAAACAGCTACAGAAGGTAATTCACTACAGAGGTTAGAGTTTTTTTTTTTTTTTTTTTTTTGATAAGTACTACGGAGGTTAGAGTTACAACCACCAATCAACAAGAAGATTTATTCCTATCCCAGTAACAATGAATAAGAAAAATTGTCAACTGCAGATTCTAGAACTATAATAGGAGTATGGACATAAATAAAGATATATCAACTACATATTCTAGAACTTAAAAATAACATAATAATAAATTAAAAACTCCAAGTTATCATTACATGAAAAAAAGTAAAAAGCAATGCAAAAGTAATAGCAGCAACATAAAATAATATACATTTAATAGTAGGATTGTTCTTGCTACAGTTAATTGTGGTGGCAGTCAAATAAATAAACAAAAGTACAAAAGGCACATAGATATCTAGAAACATCAAACAAACTTACATTTGCCAGTCGGAAGGGACAAAACTTAGGCTTCCCCCTTCTTCCATACTTAAGCAAATATGCCCTTTCTTGAGAGCAGTAATGGCCTGTTGTAAAGATCAGCCAAAAACCTAAATTAAACAAGTTCAACACTTTTGCAGACAGAACTACTAGCAATCTACGTTCAAGGTAAAGTCACAGTAATAGGTTAAAGATAAAAATAAAAAAAAAAAAAGTAGCAAAATTTTATTCAAATGATGGGGACAAATTTGTAGTTACAAAGACCGCAGATGCAGGAGGAACTTGAAGCTATATTGTATATCCTGTAAAATCTTCATGGTTACTCATGCAGGTGATAGAGCAAATATCCAGAGGATTTTGACATCAACCTCCGAGTAACATTATTCTATAAGAGGCTTAAGTTGTATAGTAGCTCACCTATCTAATCATAACCCAAGATAAGATCTGACCACGTAGTGAATAAATAGCTTCTCAACCATGCTGAGGAGGGTGTACATTGAATTGTTGTGAAATTTGAGATTAAAAAAAAAAAAAATTCCTTCTACCTTCACTCACTTTTCCCTCCTCATATCAATTCACAAATGATAGTAGAATCACAAACAAAAACACAATCAAACACAAGCTATTTCATTAATTCATTAACCATTCTACAAAGCCTGTGCATTCCAAAACCAAATGTATAAGCATACAACAATCACTTAAGCATTAAAGTAATGCTAAAATCAATACACACTATGCTTGTCATCACTTAAGCATTAAAGTAATGCTAAAAATACGCCACCAAAACACATATTTCCTATAGTGAAAAGGGTGATTTAGATATTGTGTGCAAGAGAAGCAGAAATGAACAATAGTGAATTTGTAACCTTTGTTTATTTTATGTTATCTAGTTTTAAATGTCAAAACCAACTTTCATAAGATAATATATCTTTTGTCAAATAATTTGTAAGAACCATTAACAAAACTAGAATCCTGATCATTGCAAGTAATAGTCTTACTTCAAATCCTAAAATTAAATTTTTAGATAGACAACAAAGATCTCATTATATATATAAGACAACATTATAATGAACTTGACCCATCCCAAACTCCTAAACTAATTATTAAATATCTTATCTCAAATCATCTAAGACCATCTCCAACCACTACTGGAAATCAAGGTTTTAAATCATTTGAACAACATTAAGGAGTCACCAAAATAGGATGAGCCAAAATAGAAATCTGAGTGCACCAAAATTGGAATCTGGACATTTGAGCCAACTTGATATTCATATTCCCATTCACAATAGCCACATTCACACACAAATCCTTTTCCAACCATATCAACCTAGTTCACCAAAATAGGATGCCCCTCCACCTTTGTCTCCAATGAACTTTTTCCATTTATCTCTGTTCCCTGAACTTAAAAACATGTATACAATTGGGGAGAGAGAGAAAGAAGTTGATATCAGTAATCATAAACAATAGAAAACAATTATCCATAAACAGTTAATTCTCAACAAAAGACTAATTCTCAACAGGTAATTATAATAGTGAAATGGAAATATAAGCTACAAAGACTAATTCTCAACAAAAGAAAATTTCATAAAGAAAACAATCATCAATCCATATTGATAAAGAAAACACCTATTATTGTTTAATTAGTCAAGCTGTGTAATCCATCCAGTTTTCCATAGAAAAACAAAATTGATGCATGTGTGAACTGTGATTATTATCCCATATCCATATCCAATTCAATTCATATATTAATATGAGAATTTTGCTTCTTTAGAATTTATGTCCCCTATTACTAATGAAAAACTCTAATTAAACTACAATGCAAATGCCAAGACTTGGGCCTACTTTTCCAGCACTTGAAAGACAATACTTGCATCAAACAAAGGTCAAAATCCATATAAGTAATTCTGACAGATTTCTCCAGCACACAGAAAAAACACATCTTACAAAGTCAAGGTCAAATTGTACCTCAAGATCATGGCGCCAAGCTTGGTATGTCAAGTTTGAGGTGGAGTGTCCCATCATACTCTGCCACTCCATTTTCCCACCCTTGTTTTCAATAAGTTATCATAGATTTAGTTGCATTATTAACAAATAAGGTTTCTGAGCACAGTCGCTAATCAATTCAAGACATCAAATTGCATACAATCACTAAGAAGCCTTAAATCAAAAACCCTAAATTAATTCTCATAACAGATACACAAACACATATGCATATATAAATAAAGTCATTAATAAACAATTCGATAAATGAAAAACCAAATTTCAAAACCGTTCTCACCTGACGTCACTGCCACTTTCAACCAGCTGTGCCGCCGCCGTCGCCGGAGAACCTTCATTTCCCTTCCAAATGAACCTGGACCAAAGTCTCTGACCAACCGAAAATACCATGAAGGCGAGCCAGAACCTCCGAGCCCCAAACCCCAGCGGTGTGGTCTAGGCGAACCTGAGCTTGGAGTGGAGACCGAGATAGAGCAGACCGGTCCACCTAGGGCGCCAGGACCAGCCGATAACAAGGCCAATCATGACAGCGAGCCAAATCGGGACTGAGGAGAGCAAAACGTCGAGGAATGTCTCGGCGAGGCCTGGGCAGTGTAGAAAATAGATCAAATCGAAGAAGCTCTGCTCCATTATCTCTCGGTGTCTATACAGATACGTGTATGTATATGAGAGAATCGATAAACATGCATATATGTATATGTAACACAAAGTGGAAGAGATAAGGAGATGAGGTGCTAAGCCATGGAAGCTTGCATAGATGGTGGTAGTGGTGGAGCTTTGAAATCGAGAGAGAGAGAGAGAGAGAGAGAGAGAGAGAGAGAGAAATCGAAATCGCTCTGAGATGAAATCAAAGATGAATCTCCAAGAGAGAGAGAGAGAGGGAATCGAAATCGGGGTGGCAGTGCAGATCGATCTGAATTGAAATCGCGGTGGCAGTGCAGATCGAGCTAAAATCGGTGAATCTGTGAGATTTGAATCTGTGAATCTCGCTACCTCGCCGGTGCAAATGGTGGTGGAGGTGGGGCTTCGAAATCGGTGAATCTGTGAGATTCAAAATAAGGGTTTAGAAAGGATTGAGAGAGAGGTGATGTGAGGATAAGGGTTTAGAGAGGATTGAGAGAGAGAGGCGACGTGAGGATTCAATGTTTATGTCTAAAGAGCTGAGGGTTTACAAAGGCTTTATTCTCAGATTCAAAATAGGCGCGTGTGACGTACCGCATTTGGAGGCGTTTTTAAACGCCTTTGATCATAAAACGGTGTCGTTTTAATTAAATAAATATGCGATGTTTTTAAAACATCGTTAAATATTAATAAAAATGACGTTTAAGAAAACGCCGTTAAAAAAGGGTCGCAAAAACCCTTATTTCTAGTAGTGTCGGTCAAAATTTGGCGTGTTCAACCTCAACTTAGACCCTGTGATTTCTAAAATTATGAAAAAATTTCTAAACTTTACTTCACCGCAACCGTCTACAATAACTGCATGACAAATCATCTTTTTCATTAGAATCTTCTCCTTCATATATTTGATTGCCAAAATAATTGAATATTTTCTGACCAACTTTCATCGTTGCTAGCTATGGGATTGTAACATGTGTGGCTAGCGTTTGACTATCAAGTTTCTCTTAAGGAAAGATCTTGGTTTCCACTCAGTAAAATAGTAGTGTTGTAGTTATTAGTTAATTGGGATTAAATTTATAAAATTATGTAAAAGTCCTTATTCCATAAAAAGAGATTTTATTGTGTTCGATAAATAAAGAGAAAAATAGAGATTTTGCTTCAATCCAAGGGGATTGGATTAACAATCCTACCCCACCATAGGTATACTAATCCTACCCCCAACTAGGATTGGTAGTCGCATAGGACCCATAGTCCTTTAGCATGTAGTACAATCAAACATGGATTTGGTGAGACTTATAGGATTATTAATTCAATCCCACCACCTAAGTGGCCAAACAAACATAGCCTAAGGGTGTTTGTTTGAACGGACTGGATAAGGGAGAATTGTAATCTATCGAACTATTAGTCCTGAGATATATTATTTGGTTGGATTGCATTTATATCCTATGTTTGTTTAGTCATGAGATTAAATGTTTGGATTAGACTATTCTATTGAATCTTATGTTTCTTTAAGATATTATGGAGAAGGATAAATGTTCAAAAGACTATTTTGCCCTTTTGAATTATTTACTAAACAATTAAAATATTAAATCTACCTATAAATTTTATTAATTTAATTTCCATATAATATGCCGCCTTTTTTTTTTTGTGACAGTAAATGTTGACTTTTGCGACGGCGTTTTACTATCGCCTATAATATGTAAAAATTGAGACCTTTTGCGACGGCAATGTTGTATCGTAGCTAAAAAAAAATTTTGAGACGGCAAAAAAATGCTGTTGCGAATTTTTTTTTTTTTTTTTTTTGCGACAACATTGCCTATGTCGCCAAAAAAAAATACGTTTTCGCTCTAATATTTTTTGCGATGATGTGGTGCCGTCGCAAAAAAAAAAAAAAATACTTGTATTAAATGAAAAAAATTGAAAAAAAAATAAATAATTACATAATAATATAAAAATTCCTATATAGAAATAATAATTTCTCCATAATAAAAAATATTCTTGCATTTATAACTAGACATCAAAAAAATTACCCCACTATTTAATGTGACATAATACATATATAATGTTTAAGGGTGTTGTTTAAGTGTGCAACCCCCTTAAGATTGCACACCATATGCAACCCAAGTTTTAGTCATCAGATTACAATAATTGATCAAGACAATTGAATTATTTAATCTTAAAAAATTTGAAACCGAGGCAACCGGTTAATCCTCCTATTTGCATGATTGCATCCCACTTTCCTCACTCTCTCTCCGTTCTTGTCTTCATCTCTGTAAGGTTGAGTGTGTAACCCTTGATTTCCATTAATAGTGACAAGCCCCTGTTGGGTTCCATTGATGAAGCTCTGTAGGGAACAATGTAATGCTTAATTTCCAGCAACAGCGGAACTACAAGGCTCTATTGGGTTCCATTGCTGAAGTGAAGGCGCTCTCTCCAACTACATATTAGGTATGGAGCTGTCAACCTCTCTCTCTCTCTCTCTCTCTCTCTCTCTTTGGTCTCTTCACTTCAGCAATTTTCCCTCAACTAAACCCTCATCCAAACTTCAACCCTTTTATGCTTCCCTCAAACCGAAACCCCTCCATCGACAACTAACCTCTCTCTTTCTCAATCGAGGGTTTGTGTTTGCACAAACAATCCAACCGTGTTAAAATGTCATGTTTGTGTTTGTGTTTGTGTTAACCTTTTTCAGTCATCAAGTAATTGTTTGTACTAATTTCATGTACAGTATGGCCCCAGCAGAAGTTAAAAGTGAAGGTGTTGATTATGACATTCCAAATGAAGCAGATGATATTCGTTTGATCAATGAAAGTCGGCTGAAACCTTGTCATGGTTGCGAAGCTAGTCTGAGCAATAAAGAAGCAACCAACATCAACGTTGAAGATGGCCGAGCCAATGTGCAAGAAGAAATGGTTGACGATGCTCATCGCGATGACATGGTTGCTGAGATTGAACGTATTGTTCTAGAACAGAAATTCGATTTGGTCAAATATGGAGAAGCTTTCTATAACGCATATGCTAAAGCCAAGGGATTTAGTATACGAAAATCCAGATTTAACACAAATAAACAGGGAAAGGTTGTAGGTAGGCTATGGTTGTGTTCAAGGGAAGGTTAGAGATTACCAAAATACTTGGACTGTGTTGCTGAGAAGAGAAGAGCTCCCAAGGCACTAACAAGAGTAGGTTGCAAAGCACAATTTCGCATACAGTACGATCTAGAGACTAGTGAAGGGGGAAAGTATGTTGTGATTTACTTCATCGCAGACCACAACCATGAATTGGCGGAACAACACTGTGTGATGTATCTGAGATCACATCGGGGTTTAAATAGCCCTGACAAAGCTCAAGCAATGGCTATGCGCAACGTCGGTGTGAAGACTAGCCAAATCATGGAATATATGATAAATCAATCTGGGTCATATGAATGTTGGTTTCATTCGTACCGATCTGCATAACCATATTCAAGCCGAACGTAGAGCAAAAGTTGAGGATGGTGATGCACAGGGTGTGTTGGTTTGCCTATGTGCAAAACTTGATGTTGACCCGCGTTTTTTTTTACAAGTATGATGTGTGTAAGGATAACAAGTTACAAAATCTGTTCTGGGCAGATTCGAAATCGCGGGATGACTATGCAAAGTTTGGTGATGTGTTGATATTTGACTCAACTTACCGTACCAATGTATACAAGAAACCTTTTGTCATGTTGGCTGGTGTGACTAACCACTTCACGACCACAATATTTGCATCTATTTTGCTAGCTAATGAGACAATTGATACATACACATGGGTCTTGGAAACATTTATGAAGGCGATGGACAATAAAGCATCTGTGTCTGTACTGACAGATGGGGATAAGGCTATGCGAGAGGCAGTCAGAAGAGTATTTCCAGATGCAAGGCATCGATTATGTAATTGGCATCTTGGGAAAAATATTATGTCAAATGTTCACAAAAGTGGCTTTGCACATGCTTTTAAGTAGTGCATGGAGATGGAAACGGATGAGGCAAAGTTTGAGGATGGTTGGATGAGAATGGTCGATTGTTTATCTTATATATAATGGTTAGTGATTGATTTTTTGTATTATATAAAATCATTAATTATTAAAATAAAATGTAAAAAACTCAGTTTATAGTGATTTAAAAATATGAAATATATTGGATCAAACTTAGAAATTTATAAAAATTGATCAATATGTATTTTAAAACCCAATAAATATGATCATGGAAAAAAAATGTGCATATGTAACAACGCCCGCGAGGGACCTCGCTACAGTTCGGACTCGATTTTTGTTGCGGTTCCAAATCTCGAACCAAAGAGTCCAAATCCGGCAAATCGTTTTGAGAAAAACAGATTTTTTTGAAAGAAGTGCCAAACATGGACTGCTTTGCCAGATAACAGAGTCGCCACCTAAATATTTTTAAAATGGGAAATTTAGGAAACCCTGACTCGGTGCCAAAAGGCCACGTGTCCGTCATCACCAAAGTTGGCTCGGGAACTTGGGTACGATTGGGGAAGGTCACATCGTGAGCACCCCCGCTCGCCCGGTCAAAGACCGGCCTCTACTAACCATGATATCTGTGTTTGAAAACATTGTGCGTCCTTATTCTGGTTATTAGCCTAGGTTACTATGTGATGCTCGCAGCAAACAAGTATAGATTGGGCCGTCTGAATTGGAACAAAACATTTCATGTTTGTTTGCTTGAAAATGGTTTGATGGTGCTACCCGCAGGTAGGCTAAAATGCGGATTTGCCACTCTCAGGTGGGCTTAGAAAAACAGTGATTTTGCCACTATCTAGTGGGCTTAAAAACAAACATTTGATGCATTGTCCCAATTCAAATAACTCAACCTCCACCCACAGGCATTCAAGGCAGTTATATCACATAAGCACTTAGCCTCATGGTAAGCATGCTATCATGGCAACACTCACACGCATGCAAGGATGCTAAAGCATAAAACTTACCGAGTACTCCAAGCCAAAACAAAAGCTCATTAGAAATCATGCATGATCCCTAAGTATACTGAAATGCCTAATGCAACACATGCAAAAATGCAAACTAATTGCAGGCTCGGCTATTCTAAATATGGCATATGAAATGCTACAACTAACATGTATTCAATTAGGAATTGAAATACGAATGCAGTTTGTATGATGCGCCGAGCCCGGTGCATGCAAAACAGATGAATGATGCAAACATGCTGTCATACTGTATGCTAATTGAAATATGCCCTATATCTAACCATCGTAAGCGGGTAAATAAAAGGGAGAAAGAAATGGGGGTTGGAAGACATACATCACACTCACCCACCCTTATTACAGTTATGCCCTCGCGCAGAGGGTCCGAATAAATAATACAGTCCGAAATAGAGAATATACAGTCCGAAATATACAAATTCTAATTAATTAACAAATTAATTACAAAAGAAGTAAAACTGGCATGCAAGCCAGGGACTGCCTTGCTTCTGATGAATGATGTATGCCGGGCTGCCTCGGGCGGAAATCCACTGGGATGCCCCAATTAGCCTCTGTTTGCAGTATTTCTCGAAATGCGCGCCGGACTCCGAAAAGTTGCTGTTCCTCGGTTTTGCTGTAACAGAGAGCAGGAAAAGGGCATAGCAATGTATTTCACAAATATATGCATGCCTCGATCCTCGTGCCACCAATCACGCATATCGATGCATGATGGCCGAGGAGCCGAATTGCACAACTCAATATCAGATGAATGCATATGAATGCTACAACAAAACCTAACTCCATCATGGGTAATCCGGAGTGTCGGTGACTTGGGAATTGAGACATGCTCCGCCACTCGGAGTGCGAAACGCGCCTCGTTTCCCGTGCCCGGGCTAACACCTATCCCGGACACGATGCAATATGCATGATATGCATGAAATGCAACTAACATACAATCCTAGCATGCGCAATGCTATGAAAATGAGATGCCTCGAAATGCGTGCCCACTGGCACGCAAACCGAGGCGATGACATAAAGGCACGAAATGCAATGATGGGCTTACACCAATATGAGAGGGCCTCAGCCACACTCACACGGGATGCCGGAATGACATGCGAAATGTAATGATGGGCTTATACCAACATGAAAGGGGCCTCAGCCACACTCACATAGGATGCCGGATTGATAAGAATGAGGTGCCTCGAAATGCGTGCCCACTGGCACGCAAACCGAGGCAATGATGAAATACAAATCGGATAAAACAGAGTGCCTCGAAATGCGTGTACGCGGGCACGCAAACCGAGGCAGAGGCATACGCAATGCAAACCGGATAAAACAGAATGTCTCGAAATGCATGCACACTGGCACGCAAACCGAGGCGGAGGCATACGCAATGCCAATCGAATAAAACAGAAAGTCTCAAAATGCGTGCACACGGGCACGCAAACCGAGGCAGAGGCATACGCAATGCCTAGCGAATAAAACAGAGTGCCTTGAAATGCGTACGCACGGGCACGCAAACCGAGGCAGAGGCATACGCAATGCCAAGCGGATAAAACAGAGTGCCTCGAAATGCGTGCACACGGGCACACAAACTGAGGCGATGATGAAATGGGATGTAAATCGGATAAAACGGAGTGTCTCGAAATGCGTGCACACGGGCACGCAAACCGAGGCGATGATATGAAGTGCAAATCGGATAAAACCGAAGTGCCTCGAAATTCGAATCGGATAAAACTGAAGTGCCTCGAAGTGCGTGCACACGGGCACGCAAACCGAGGCGATGCTAAAATGAACTGCGAATCGGATAAAACCGAAGTGCCTCGAAATGCGTGCACACGGGCACGCAAACCGAGGCGATGCTAAAATGAAATGAAATGGCATACGAAATGCAAATTGGGCTTACGCCAACATGAGAGGACCTCAGCCGCACTCACATAAGCTGCCGTCGGGTAAAAACAAAGTTGCCTCGAAATGCGTGCCCGCGAACACGCAAACCGAGGAATGCATAAAATGGCATACGGAATGCAGTGATGGGCTCACGCCAACATGAGAGAGCCTCAGCCGCACTCACATAGGCTGCCAACGGACGAAAATGAGGTGCCTCGAGATGCGTGCACACGGGCACGCAAACCGAGGCATGGCTCGAAGGCATGAAAATGATGTACAAATGAGACATGGCATACGGCATATGAAAGATGCAAATTTCAGCAGCTAAAATGATGCACAAATAGCCCCCGAAGTATAATAAAATTACAACCGAGGCCCGAAATGCGACGAAAAGCACCCGAAATGGCCTACAGCTATGCTATACATGCAAAATTGACACATGGAAGCAAAAACAGTAGCAAGGCAGCCCCAAAAATAACATCTTTCCAGTATAAAACAAGGCCAAATTATGATCACAAGTATGGCAACAATAGCTTGCAAAAATACGGAAAAAGAGAGGATTTACAAAGCAAGTGGTATCTACAATGCTCAAACCCAAAAAAACAGTTCTACAACATTAAAGAGGGGCAAAAAATATGCACATTTACAAGAGATGGAAGCCTCCAATTCAGTGTGTAGATATACTAAACAAAGCATGCAAAATAAGGGTCAAAAGAGGGTTATAAAGAGAGGTATCATAAGAAATGACCAAACAACTTAAGACCCTTAATAAAATTTGAAGAATATACCAAAACAAGACATTTTCTAAGCCTGATGAAGGCCAGAAACAGAAGCTATAATGGCCTAAACAAACATGCCAATTTACGGAAAATTTGATGGATTTCAAAGCAAGTACTAAAACCAATCACCAAATGGCTTAAGACCCTTCACAAAGAATGATGTATGGACCAAAATAATACTCCTTATAGGCCTGATGAAGGCCAAAAACAGAAGCAAAAAGAGCTTAACAAAGCATGCAAAATAGGGATAGAACATGGTTTCAAAACAAGTAACATGCAGAGCATGAAAACCAAGTTGAGCCCTTCTTCAATGTTGAAGAGGGGCTCAAAATAAACACAATATCAGTAGGTTTCATACTCCAACTCAGATCAAAAATAGGCTAATTAACTCATGCAATTTTACGGTAAAATTGAAGAATTTCAAAGGAAGTGCATGATATAATCACCAAACATGATGGAGCCCTTCTTCAATGTTTAAGAGGACCTCAATATAAGCACAATATCAGTATATAGTATGCTCGAAATCAGACCACTCAAAAGCCAAACAAAGCATGCAATTTTATGGCCTAAAGAGTGGTATTGAAAGAAGTGTATCATGGAGACACCAAATGAAGTTGAGCCCTTCTACAATGTTGTAGAGGGGCTCAAAATAAGCACAAAACCAGTAGGGGTAGAAGCCCAAAAACCTAAAGGAAATAGGGTAAAAAGTTGATGGAAAATTATGCAACAAAAAGGGATTTAGAGACTTACCCTTGAAGACAAGTCTTTCTTTGCTTCTTGACTTGAATTTGTGGACTATTAGCCTCTGAAGAACACTCCCTTGCTGCTGTAATGGAAGTGAGGATGGTAGAGCTTAGGGTTGATGAAGGATTGAGCTAGGGAGCTTGAAGGTTTTTCAAGATTTTGGCTATGGAAATAGAGGTTAGGGAAGATGATGTCTTGAGAAGAAATTCTCCAACCCTAGCAAAGGGGCTAACTAGCCCTTTAAATAGGCACAAAAAGATGTAAAAGGGGAGGGAAATGGAGGCAAGATTTCCCTCCCAAAATATCCCCCGGATGGGAGAGATATTTCACAAAAATATCTGGACAGCTGGAAAGAGCTGGAAGGCAGAAAGCTGGCCGGCCAGGTGAATTTCTGGAGGGTGGCCGGCCGGCCACCCCAACTGGTCGGCCTGCCACCTCTATTGGCCGGCCGGCCATGGCCAAAAAATGAAGTGTTGAATTAATGGCCGGCAATGGTACCTTAGGGTCCTCCCATGTGTCCTCAACACAACCCTGTGGTTGAAAATTGGCAACTGTAAACCAGGAGAGACAACATTGCATTTTAAAGAGGGGTTCAAAAATGAAAAAAAGAATTAATGGCCGGCAATGCTTTTTTAGGGTCCTCCCATGTGTGTAGAACAAGGTTCCATGGTTGGAATTTGGCAACTCTGGAACAGGAGTCACAACATAGGACTTGAAGGAGAGGCCCAAAAATGAAATTCTGAATTGCTGGCCGACCATGCTTTTTTAGGGTCCTCCCATGTCCCCTCATCACAAATATGTGGCTTTGGTTGGAAGAAAATACCCCCAAGGTGTTCAACATTAGCCCGGAAGTGAGAAAAACGGGCTCCGGAGGAGCGAAACTGGTTATCTGGGATAATTGCTGGCTTCTCACCCCCCAGTGATCTTCCTGATGTTGAAACAGAGGTACCTGCCAAGTTTGAACAAAAACTAATGAGAAATGAACACTCGGAGCCAAAACCGAGTAATTCGGGATCCCGAAAATGGGCTGCAGGTGCCGGAAGTGGTGTTCAGCAGCTAAGTGGGCATCTGAGGCTCCAGTGTCCTCTGGAATGACAAAACAGAGGTTCCTGCCAAAAATCAGAGAAAAAAGATGCAAAATGAATGCTCGGGACCAAAACCGCGCAGTTTGGGGTCCCGAAAACCGGCTACAAGCACTGGAAGTGGCATACGGCCACGAAGTGGGTTTCTGAGACCCCAGTGTTCCTCAGAATATTAAAACAGAGGTCTCTACCAAAAACCGGAGAAGACCGATGCGAAATGAATGCTCGGGACCAAAACCGCGCAGTTTGGGGTCCCGAAAACCGGCTACAGGCACCGGAAGTGGCATACGGCCACGAAGTGGGCATCAGGGGCCCCAGGGTTCCTCGGAATGTTAAAACAGAGGTCTCCGCCAAAAACCGGAGAAGTCGGAGATAGTTGGGCGGTCCCGAGCCGAGGCACACGGCCTAACGGTCCCGAAAACCGGGAACCGGGCTCCGAAATGGGCAAAATGGCCTACGGCCACGAAAAGTAGCTCACGGCCACTGGGAGATAGTCTACGGGACCACTCCCTTCCCTCAGGGAAGAAAACAGAGAAAACCGAGTCTGGTTCGCAAACCGAGACAAGGCACAGAAGAAGGTTCGGAAGTCCGGAGGCAAGGCGCACGGCCGCGACTCTGAGGCTTCTGAACGAGCACAGCATGCAACATCACCGAGCGCTCAATCAGTGACGTCTGAGTCTTAAGGTCAGTCAAAAATGGGGTGTCTACAGTTGCCCCTCTTTGACAGAACTCGGAAGTCAAGAAGTGACGGGAGTGAATGTCAAAGCCCAGAGACGACCCATTTTTGACAAGGCCGAAGACTTAGACAAACATACAAGATAGACAAAGACGCGCCCGCAGGCATGCCCACAGGCAAAGGGGGGCAAAGTGCAAAATGATATGCAGGAAGATTTTGATAATTGGACTTATACGCTACGCGAAGCCGGTTTTGAAAATTGGACTTACACGCTACGCGAAGCCGGTTTGAAGATTGGACTTACACGCTACGCGAAGCCGGTTTGAAAATTGGACTTACACGCAAAGCGAAGCCAGTTTGAAGATTGGACTTATACGCAAAGCGAAGCCGGTTTGTAGATTGGACTTATACGCTGACGCGAAGCCGGTTTGTAGATTGGACTTATACGCTGACGCGAAGC
The DNA here is from genome assembly GCA_036172215.1 of Camellia granthamiana. Classification (NCBI taxonomy): domain Eukaryota; kingdom Viridiplantae; phylum Streptophyta; class Magnoliopsida; order Ericales; family Theaceae; genus Camellia; species Camellia granthamiana. Next base: position 72,851,832 of record CM069911.1, on the reverse strand, counting down.
CGGTTTGAAAATTGAAGTGAGCAAAGTGTGACGGATACACTATATGAACAAAGTGTGATAGATGCACTTAATGAACAGGTGTGAGTGTGTGATTGATACACCAAAAGAACGTGTGTGATTGATACACAAAGCGAGTGTGTGTGATTGATACACAAGGTAGGCATAGTGTGATAGATACAAAGCGAGTGTGTGTGATTGATACACAAAGTAGGCATAGTGTGATAGATACAAAGCGAGTGTGTGTGATTGATACACAAAGTAGGCATAGTGTGATAGATACAAAGCGAGTGTGTGATTGATACACAAGGTAGGCGTAGTGTGATAGATACAAAGCGAGTGTGTGATTGATACACAAGGTAGGCGTAGTGTGATAGATACAAAGAGAGTGTGTGATTGATACACAAGGTAGGCGTAGTGTGATAGATACAAAGCGAGTGTGTGATTGATACACTATATGAACAAAGTGTGATTGATACACTGAATGAATGAAGTGAACAAAGTGTGATGGATACACTAAAGGTGAACACGAAGTGTGATAGATGCACTTAGTGAACAAGTATGATTGATATACTAAAAGTGAACACGAAGTGTGATAGATGCACTTAGTGAACAGAGTATGATAGATATACTGAATGCAAACACAAAGTGTGATAGATGCACTATGTGAACAGAGTGTGATTGATACACTAAAAGTGAACACGAAGTGTGATAGATGCACTTAGTGAATAGAGTATGATAGATATACTGAATGCAAACACAAAGTGTGATAGATGCACTATGTGAACAGAGTATGATCGATATACTGAATGCGAACACAAAGTGTGATAGATGCACTATGTGAACAGAGTGTGATTGATACACTAAAAGTGAACACGAAGTGTGATAGATGCACTTAGTGAACAGAGTATGATAGATATACTGAATGCAAACACAAAGTGTGATAGATGCACTATGTGAACAGAGTGTGATTGATACACTAAAAGTGAACACAAAGTGTGATAGATGCACTTAGTGAACAGAGTATGATAGATATACTGAATATGAACACAAAGTGTGATAGATGCACTATGTGAACAAAGTATGATAGATATATTGAATGTGAACACGAAGTGTGATAGATGCACTTAGTGAACAAAGTAAATATGTGCGTGATAGATACACAAAAGTGAACACAAAGTGTGATAGATGCACTTAGTGACAAAGTATGATTGACATACTAAAAGCGAACACAAAGTGTGATAGATGCACTATGTGAACAGAGTATGATAGATATACTGAATGTGAAGTGTGATACAAAAAACGAGAATGTATGTGATAGATACACAAAATGAGAATGTGTGTAACAGATACACAAAATGAATGAAGTGTGATTGATACACTAACTGATAATGAGTGTGATAGATATAGAAAATGAAAGAAGTGTGATTGATACACTAACTGAGAATGTGTGTGATAGATACAGAAAATGAAAGAAGTGTGATTGATACACTAAGTGAATGATCTCAAACGGAACTTCTTTGAATGATCCGTACATACAATATCGTGCATGACTGAGAAAGAAACTTGACAGGTACAATGCATTACAATGCATGATGCTTATGGAAAGCAATAAATGGACAAAGCGGCGCTTTAGAAAACACCTCATGAGGTGAGTGGCGGTGAACCGCTCTACTCTGACGGGGATCCCCTTCGTGCTCTTCGAACATTTACCTTCAACTCACAGTACAAAGGTTCTGAAATGCTGACAAGTAACAATATCTGTATGTAGGAGCTACGGCTGCTGCTTATCTTCCTGATCATATTCACAACTTTCCCTATTCTCCAACGGGGTGACAGACTAGGTTGGTTCAGTATCCAGAATTGAGGTGCATACATGCTGTCTCAACCTATGGGGCTTCCATACAGATTTCAAGCCGAGGACACGCCTCTGGGTATTTAAACCAGACTTTAGTCTCGGAAATCCCGAACCTTTGCGTTCTAGGCCACGGCCATTCGAACTCTAGTTTCCACCGTCGCAGTTGGTCTCCTAGGAACTCATCGCAAACACGGCCAAGATGCCACTGGCAGGGAATGGTACTCAGGGAGAGCACTTCTGATCGCCATTCTGGCTTGAAGTAGACTTGATCTTGAGTTTGAGGTAGAGGCACACTCATACTTCGGAGCATTGGCAAGACCTGAAGAGGTACACACGGAATATAGTCTCGGAACTTACTGAAGTTAGAACAAACTCAGATGTCCGACATTTCCCTCTTTTGCTTTTGCTTTGCAGTCCGAAACTCATAGCTTCAGATAGGTCCTGGTTTTACTGTTCCCACATGACCTGGGTTGAACCCCGCGGTTTTGCGAAAGAACAAATTCTGTTTTGCACAAATGTGGAGAACGACACGGCACTCAGAGCGCAAAACGATTTTATTTTTGAAATTGAGAGATGAGTTTTTGATCAGGTATTGAGCCTACAACTGGACACAGTAAAACGACTTAACAAGGAAATAAAAGGCACACAACCTAGACACATTAAGTAACACTCGAAACGACTCAAAACAAGAATCGAGATAAAACAAAAAGACACGACGCTCAGACGTGCACAGGGAGCCTGTTTCACCGGGTAGTGTTTCCCACCCTTTCTCATTTGTGATTCTCACATCACTCGGCCCTCAAGCTCTGTTTTTCACGAAAAAGCCCTTTTCTCACTTTTTCTCTCAACTCACGTCTCTCTATTATTCAATCTCTCATTTTTCAATCCCTCCCCTGGGTGGTTGATGGATAAGCATAAAGTTGTGGGCTCTTGCCCCCGGTATTCTGCTAGATTGTTCTTCTTCTGCTCACAGCTAGTGAATTTCTCCCACAGAGAGGTTGTGTTACAACTGGGTGTGTAGCAAATTTGCAGCTGACATCGATTGATGATGCTTTGCTGGGGAGTTTGGACGTGATCAGATCTGTCCAGATGATGGAGTGGAATATCTTGCCCCATTCTATTTCGTGCTTCGCACTTGGCTTGATACCTCGTTGCTTGGAGGATGTGAGAGAGCTTTCAGCCCATTTGCGGTTTGCTTCAGTTGTGCCCTTTTCTGGCAGGTAGAGTGCCCTTCTTGGCGAGTATGTTGATAATGAGGAAAAGACAGAACACCTGACTCAGCTGTGCCCTTAGTTCATCATTTTGACCATTTTTTGCTTTTGGCTTTCTAAAAAAAATTTGACCAAAATGAGAGTTAGATTAACATGTTTGTTCAATTTTTGATTTGAAATCATGCAAGTCAGGCTATGAGCACTGAAAATTTTCCTTTTTCGAGTCCAAGAAATGGTCCAATTTTCGGAAAAGATGGAACGATTTTCGAGAAAATTAGTCAACCTCAGTAAAAATTCTCAAAAACTATTTTTGCACACGGCCATTTGCTCGACGGGTATGAAACCTACTCCTGAGATGCACAACCTCGGATCCAAAGGAAAACTGCCCCGTGCTTGAACTGCATGGCAACGGAAAGTTGCCCCTTGTTTGAACGGCACCGCGGCGCATTGAATGGCAACGGAAAGTTGCCCCTTGTTTGGGTAGCACCGCAGTGTACTTGTGGTCAGTCCTCAGAGCGACGAACACAACCAGTCTCTCGGATACAGAGGAGGCAAAGATGATCAAAACCATCATATGGACACAATTGAATTTGAATTGTTTTACGGCTGGACTTCAGAATGAAGTTGCCTACGTATCCCAAAGAAGGGAATCAAGCCTTACGTAGTTCGGGGTTAAGGTACACTCGGGTATTAACCTCTCCTTTTTATGCTCTAACTTTTGCCAAGGCGCCTGTTGCAGGTTTTCGACCTTGCGAGCTTTGTCTTTCTTTCTTTTCTTTTTTTCTATTCTTTTCATTCCTTTTCTTCTTTTCTTTTCTTTTTCTTTTCTTTTTTGCATTGTTTCTTTTTTCTTTTCCTTCTTTTTTGTATTTTTTCTTTGCTCTAACTTTGCCTGGGTCGCCCTTTTGGGTTTCGACCCAGCGAGCCTCTCAAAGGGTAAAAGTGTAACAAGTCCATGCCAAATGGTTTTGAGATTGAAGCCCTCTGTATCCAGGAGAGTGGCTGTTGTATTGATTTTCAGAAAGATCCACTTTTTGGCTTTTTGAGCACATCTGACACATTTTGCCCCTAGTTCGAAGGGTACTACTGTTCTAGTTTTGCAAGCTTCTTCTGATGAGATCTGACCTTCTTGATCTGACCTTGGTGCCTCTTGTTCGAGGGCTGCTTCAAATCTGGCCACACAGGCCTTACATTGTGGTCGACCGTTGAACTTTCTGAATTCAAGTTCAAGGTTTAGAAGCAAAGGGGTTGAGTCTCGAGGCTGAGAGCGATCCTAGGCTGCAACAATCTCAAGAGCGATTCCACACATGTCTTCGCAGGACCGCGCAAAACATTTTTTGAAAGTTTTTAAGAAAGCGACAAATCGCTCGCGCTGAAGACAGTGTAGGACCAATCTGGATCAAAGCTAGGGTCCTTCTCAGTACTCACGCTAACAAGCATGATTTCATTCATTAAGGGCTTAGTATGCCTCTCTTTCTCTCATTTTGATCAAAGTTTTGCAAATCCCGAGGAATTCCTTCCTCTTCGTTTTCACCGCAGTGTTCAAAAAAAAGTTCTGAAAAACTCAGGTCATTACAATGATTTCGAGGCACAAGGGAGCAGGTGGAATGCGCTGCCATTTCATTCAAATCCCGGCCCCAACTAGCACACGGCATAAGCAAATGCAAGAGTGTGGAAATCACTGCTGTTCATTCAAAATCTGTTGGCACAACTGGCTCCCTGGCAGAAACAGACTTAAAAGAAAACGAAGAGACAAACACAAAACAAAATGGTGACGCCCGAGGTAACACCCCCCAGAATCACCCGACTCTTATACAACAGGACTGACTCAATACAACAAGACAGACCCAAAACAAAAGAGACTGACTCAACTCAAAATAAAAAGACAGACTCAAAACAAAACAACAAAACTGACCCAATACCCAAGTCAGAAAGTACAAATTAACAACATTCGCAAATGTGCTCAAAACAGTGCATGCCGTTCACCATATCTGGAATAATCTGAGTGCCGCCCGCAGGTGGTTCATCCCTCGATCACATCACATTATCCCCCACAAGTTCACTAATCAAGTGCCGATAGACTTTGCAGGACCTGGTGCAGCAATGACCCTTTTGTCAAACAGATCTTGTACATCATGGCGCAGACGAAAGCAACTGTCGGTGTCATGACCGGTTTGTTGATGGTAGGCACAGTATTTAGTCTGGTCATGCTTTGCAGGGATAGGATCGGGTAGAGGCCGTTGTTCCAACGGTTTCAAATGTCCTTCCCGGAGTAAGACCTCTAGAGCCTTTGACAGAGGCATATAAAGTGGAGTGAAAACCCTCTTGACTCGAGGTGGATATTTGGCCGTCTGTGAGTTACTCCCGGACGCACTGGTGAATGGGGTAGCCTTTTTTGATGTGGTGGTGGTAACCATGCCCACTTCGGAAGATCTTGCAGCCGCATCACCGCTTGTGCCTGTGTTGTTGTTGCGGTTGAAGGTTCTCCGGGGCTGATCCCGGTCTTGGTCAAACAGACCTTGCTTCATTGCATCCTCGATCTGCATTCCCATATCATGTAGATCTGCGAAGGTCGGGAAGGGGACTACGATCATCTTCTTCATTAACCCCGGTTGGAGATTGCGCACAATCATCCGGATTTGATCTCTGTCTGTAGGCCTCACGGTCATCATTGATGCCTTTGCCCTCCACCGAGTTACGAAGTCAGAGAAAGACTCCTTGGGTTCCTGCCTCATTGACTCGAGATCACGAGTTGTGATCTCAATCTGGGTATTGTATGAATATTGTGCGACGAAGGCCTCGGACATCTCCTCCCAGCTTCGTTTCACTGGGTCCTCTAACTTGGCGTACCAGATGGTTGCGATACCCGACAGGGTCCTGCTAAAGAGGGAGAGCTTCTGTAATCTTGTCAAGCCCATCGGGCGCAGAACATCTGAAAACAAACTCAAGTGGACCATGGGGTCCCCAGACCCATCAAATCGGTCGATGTGAGGCATCTTGAACCTGTCCGGCAATGTCACAGCTGCGTCCGTATATCCATCCTCAATGTCGGGAATGGACTTGACTCCCTGGGATTTCTTAAACAGTTTTTCCAACTTACTCAGCTTCAGTGCTGTGGGGTCCGCTTCAAACTCAAAGGGAGAGTCCAGTACATTGATAGGCGTGGGTGCCTTGGATAGTTGCGGTAGGATCGGGGGTGGAGCTGGCCCCGTTGGAAGGTCTGTATCCTCTTGGACTTTTGGCGTCTCCCCAGGTGCTGGAGCTCCTGCTGGGGGAGGAACTTGTTGTGAAGCAGACGCGCCGCTTTGCTGTTGCAGCCTGGTGATGAGCTCAGCCTGCTGAGCCATGATTGCAGCTTGCTGCTTGGAAAATTCCGCTTGGCGGACAGCGTCTTCCTGCATGAGTTTCATACTTTCTTGCATTTGACGCATCATCGCCTCCATCCCTGATGTATTCCCTGGATCCATCTAACTGGCCGGTATCTATCCCTACAGCAGAAACTGAGACCTCGGCCTGACTGTTCACTGGTGGGGTGGATAAAGACCACTGATCTGGTAACTGCTGAACTGGTGATTTGCGCCTGACTGGCCCTTTTCACTCTGCCTCTGGTAAAGGAACACTAATTGCCCTTGAACTGAATCTCTGACCTGACAAAGTCTATCAACACAAGTTCAGTGTACTCGGGGGATAGTGGAGCCTTCTGAAGCTATGGTTCCAGGACTACCCTAGCAAAAGAGAAAACGGACAGCATCTCAGCCTGATTTCATCTGAACAGATACAAACAAAGCTGAATGAGTGTGCTCTCTACTGAATTCTGTCCCAAAATTCTGCCTCAAATCTGATACCCTCGGGTAAAACTGATTCTCAAAATACTGAACGGGTACCCGCAGGCCTGATGCCCAAACTCAACTGATACATACATTCCTTGTAGAGACGCACTCTAACAAGCACATAGCAGATAAGTGAGAGCCAAAACACCCCTATGTTGGGGTAGGGTTTCCCTGTCCTATTTTGTCAGGAGCTAGGGTTTCACTACGCACGCAGCAGCTTCAAACAACCTATAAACGGGTAAGCAACCTGTCCTAGTTTGGAATGGTCACTATGGCTCCGAATATGCACTAGGTCGAATGGTCAAAAGGGTGCCCCGGTAAAACCGGGGTTTGTGTTCCCATGCTGTCAGAGCCCAGAGCCGATCAGCCTTATGGTCATGACTTGACAAGACAAGCCTCCGGCAAATCGTTCGGGAATGGCATATGGCAAACACGGTGTCCTAGGCGCACCAATGCAAATGCAATGCAAAGAAACACACAAGTGTAGTCAAAACCAGATATCACGAGTTCGAGTCAAGTTCTCTAAATCCCCAGCATAGTCGCCAGAAACTGTAACAACGCCCGCGAGGGACCTCGCTACAGTTCGGACTCGATTTTTGTTGCGGTTCCAAATCTCGAACCAAAGAGTCCAAATCCGGCAAATCGTTTTGAGAAAAACAGATTTTTTTGAAAGAAGTGCCAAACATGGACTGCTTTGCCAGATAACAGAGTCGCCACCTAAATATTTTTAAAATGGGAAATTTAGGAAACCCTGACTCGGTGCCAAAAGGCCACGTGTCCGTCATCACCAAAGTTGGCTCGGGAACTTGGGTACGATTGGGGAAGGTCACATCGTGAGCACCCCCGCTCGCCCGGTCAAAGACCGGCCTCTACTAACCATGATATCTGTGTTTGAAAACATTGTGCGTCCTTATTCTGGTTATTAGCCTAGGTTACTATGTGATGCTCGCAGCAAACAAGTATAGATTGGGCCGTCTGAATTGGAACAAAACATTTCATGTTTGTTTGCTTGAAAATGGTTTGATGGTGCTACCCGCAGGTAGGCTAAAATGCGGATTTGCCACTCTCAGGTGGGCTTAGAAAAACAGTGATTTTGCCACTATCTAGTGGGCTTAAAAACAAACATTTGATGCATTGTCCCAATTCAAATAACTCAACCTCCACCCACAGGCATTCAAGGCAGTTATATCACATAAGCACTTAGCCTCATGGTAAGCATGCTATCATGGCAACACTCACACGCATGCAAGGATGCTAAAGCATAAAACTTACCGAGTACTCCAAGCCAAAACAAAAGCTCATTAGAAATCATGCATGATCCCTAAGTATACTGAAATGCCTAATGCAACACATGCAAAAATGCAAACTAATTGCAGGCTCGGCTATTCTAAATATGGCATATGAAATGCTACAACTAACATGTATTCAATTAGGAATTGAAATACGAATGCAGTTTGTATGATGCGCCGAGCCCGGTGCATGCAAAACAGATGAATGATGCAAACATGCTGTCATACTGTATGCTAATTGAAATATGCCCTATATCTAACCATCGTAAGTGGGTAAATAAAAGGGAGAAAGAAATGGGGGTTGGAAGACATACATCACACTCACCCACCCTTATTACAGTTATGCCCTCGCGCAGAGGGTCCGAATAAATAATACAGTCCGAAATAGAGAATATACAGTCCGAAATATACAAATTCTAATTAATTAACAAATTAATTACAAAAGAAGTAAAACTGGCATGCAAGCCAGGGACTGCCTTGCTTCTGATGAATGATGTATGCCGGGCTGCCTCGGGCGGAAATCCACTAGGATGCCCCAATTAGCCTCTGTTTGCAGTATTTCTCGAAATGCGCGCCGGACTCCGAAAAGTTGCTGTTCCTCGGTTTTGCTGTAACAGAGAGCAGGAAAAGGGCATAGCAATGTATTTCACAAATATATGCATGCCTCGATCCTCGTGCCACCAATCACGCATATCGATGCATGATGGTCGAGGAGCCGAATTGCACAACTCAATATCAGATGAATGCATATGAATGCTACAACAAAACCTAACTCCATCATGGGTAATCCGGAGTGTCGGTGACTTGGGAATTGAGACATGCTCCGCCACTCGGAGTGCGAAACGCGCCTCGTTTCCCGTGCCCGGGCTAACACCTATCCCGGACACGATGCAATATGCATGATATGCATGAAATGCAACTAACATACAATCCTAGCATGCGCAATGCTATGAAAATGAGATGCCTCGAAATGCGTGCCCACTGGCACGCAAACCGAGGCGATGACATAAAGGCACGAAATGCAATGATGGGCTTACACCAATATGAGAGGGCCTCAGCCACACTCACACGGGATGCCGAAATGACATGCGAAATGTAATGATGGGCTTATACCAACATGAAAGGGGCCTCAGCCACACTCACATAGGATGCCGGATTGATAAGAATGAGGTGCCTCGAAATGCGTGCCCACTGGCACGCAAACCGAGGCAATGATGAAATACAAATCGGATAAAACAGAGTGCCTTGAAATGCGTGCACGCGGGCACGCAAACCGAGACAGAGGCATACGTAATGCAAACCGGATAAAACAGAATGTCTCGAAATGCGTGCACACGGGCACGCAAACCGAGGCGGAGGCATACGCAATGCCAATCGGATAAAACAGAATTACTCGAAATGCGTGCACACGGGCACAAAAACCGAGGCAGAGGCATACGCAATGCCCAGCGGATAAAACAGAGTGCCTTGAAATGCGTGCGCACGGGCACGCAAACCGAGGCAGAGGCATACGCAATGCCAAGCGGATAAAACAGAGTGCCTCGAAATGCGTGCACACGGGCACACAAACCGAGGCGATGATGAAATGGGATGTAAATCGGATAAAACGGAGTGTCTCGAAATGCGTGCACACGGGCACGCAAACCGAGGCGATGATATGAAGTGCAAATCGGATAAAACCGAAGTGCCTCGAAATACGAATCGGATAAAACCGAAGTGCCTCAAAGTGCGTGCACACGGGCACGCAAACCGAGGCGATGCTAAAATGAACTGCGAATCGGATGAAACCGAAGTGCCTCGAAATGCGTGCACACGGGCACGCAAACCGAGGCGATGCTAAAATGAAATGAAATGGCATACGGAATGCAAATTGGGCTTACGCCAACATGAGAGGACCTCAGCCGCACTCACATAAGCTGCCGTCGGGTAAAAACAAAGTTGCCTCGAAATGCGTGCCCGCGAACACGCAAACCGAGGAATGCATAAAATGGCATACGGAATGCAGTGATGGGCTCACGCCAACATGAGAGAGCCTCAGCCGCACTCACATAGGCTGCCAACGGACGAAAATGAGGTGCCTCGAGATGCGTGCACACGGGCACGCAAACCGAGGCATGGCTCGAAGGCATGAAAATGATGTACAAATGAGACATGGCATACGGCATATGAAAGATGCAAATTTCAGCAGCTAAAATGATGCACAAATAGCCCCCGAAGTATAATAAAATTACAACCGAGGCCCGAAATGCGACGAAAAGCACCCGAAATGGCCTACAGCTATGCTATACATGCAAAATTGACACATGGAAGAAAAAACAGTAGCAAGGCAGCCCCAAAAATAACATCTTTCCAGTATAAAACAAGGCCAAATTATGATCACAAGTATGGCAACAATAGCTTGCAAAAATACGGAAAAAGAGAGGATTTACAAAGCAAGTGGTATCTACAATGCTCAAACCCAAAAAAACAGTTCTACAACATTAAAGAGGGGCAAAAAATATGCACATTTACAAGATATGGAAGCCTCCAATTCAGTGTGTAGATATACTAAACAAAGCATGCAAAATAAGGGTCAAAAGAGGGTTATAAAGAGAGGTATCATAAGAAATGACCAAACAACTTAAGACCCTTAATAAAATTTGAAGAATAGACCAAAACAAGACATTTTATAAGCCTGATGAAGGCCAGAAACAGAAGCTAGAATGGCCTAAACAAACATGCCAATTTACGGAAAATTTGATGGATTTCAAAGCAAGTACTAAAACCAATCACCAAATGGCTTAAGACCCTTCACAAAGAATGATGTATGGACCAAAATAATACTCCTTATAGGCCTGATGAAGGCCAAAAACAGAAGCAAAAAGAGCTTAACAAAGCATGCAAAATAGGGATAGAACATGGTTTCAAAACAAGTAACATGCAGAGCATGAAAACCAAGTTGAGCCCTTCTTCAATGTTGAAGAGGGGCTCAAAATAAACACAATATCAGTAGGTTTCATACTCCAACTCAGATCACAAATAGGCTAATTAACTCATGCAATTTTACGGTAAAATTGAAGAATTTCAAAGGAAGTGCATGATATAATCACCAAACATGATGGAGCCCTTCTTAAATGTTGAATAGGACCTCAATATAAGCACAATATCAGTATATAGTATGCTCGAAATCAGACCACTCAAAAGCCAAACAAAGCATGCAATTTTATGGCCTAAAGAGTGGTATTGAAAGAAGTGTATCATGGAGACACCAAATGAAGTTGAGCCCTTCTACAATGTTGTAGAGGGGCTCAAAATAAGCACAAAACCAGTAGGGGTAGAAGCCCAAAAACCTAAAGGAAATAGGGTAAAAAGTTGATGGAAAATTATGCTACAAAAAGGGATTTAGAGACTTACCATTGAAGACAAGTCTTTCTTTGCTTCTTGACTTGAATTTGTGGACTATTAGCCTCTGAAGAACACTCCCTTGCTGCTGTAATGGAAGTGAGGATGGTAGAGCTTAGGGTTGATGAAGGATTGAGCTAGGGAGCTTGAAGGTTTTTCAAGATTTTGGCTATGGAAATAGAGGTTAGGGAAGATGATGTCTTGAGAAGAAATTCTCCAACCCTAGCAAAGGGGCTAACTAGCCCTTTAAATAGGCACAAAAAGATGTAAAAGGGGAGGGAAATGGAGGCAAGATTTCCCTCCCAAAATATCCCCCGGATGGGAGAGATATTTCACAAAAATATCTGGACAGCTGGAAAGAGCTGGAAGGCAGAAAGCTGGCCGGCCAGGTGAATTTCTGGAGGGTGGCCGGCCGGCCACCCCAACTGGTCGGCCTGCCACCTCTATTGGCCGGCCGGCCATGGCCAAAAAATGAAGTGTTGAATTAATGGCCGGCAATGGTACCTTAGGGTCCTCCCATGTGTCCTCAACACAACCCTGTGGTTGAAAATTGGCAATTGTAAACCAGGAGAGACAACATTGCATTTTAAAGAGGGGTTCAAAAATGAAAAAAAGAATTAATGGCCGGCAATGCTTTTTTAGGGTCCTCCCATGTGTGTAGAACAAGGTTCCATGGTTGGAATTTGGAAACTCTGGAACAGGAGTCACAACATAGGACTTGAAGGAGAGGCCCAAAAATGAAATTCTGAATTGCTGGCCGACCATGCTTTTTTAGGGTCCTCCCATGTCCCCTCATCACAAATATGTGGCTTTGGTTGGAAGAAAATACCCCCAAGGTGTTCAACATTAGCCCGGAAGTGAGAAAAACGGGCTCCGGAGGAGCGAAACTGGTTATCTGGGATAATTGCTGGCTTCTCACCCCCCAGTGATCTTCCTGATGTTGAAACAGAGGTACCTGCCAAGTTTGAACAAAAACTAATGAGAAATGAACACTCGGAGCCAAAATCGAGTAATTCGGGATCCCGAAAATGGGCTGCAGGTGCCGGAAGTGGTGTTCAGCAGCGAAGTGGGCATCTGAGGCTCCAGTGTCCTCTGGAATGACAAAACAGAGGTTCCTGCCAAAAATCAGAGAAAAAAGATGCAAAATGAATGCTCGGGACCAAAACCGCGCAGTTTGGGGTCCCGAAAACCGGCTACAAGCACTGGAAGTGGCATACGGCCACGAAGTGGGTTTCTGAGACCCCAGTGTTCCTCAGAATATTAAAACAGAGGTCTCTGCCAAAAACCGGAGAAGACCGATGCGAAATGAATGCTCGGGACCAAAACCGCGCAGTTTGGGGTCCCGAAAACCGGCTACAGGCACCGGAAGTGGCATACGGCCACGAAGTGGGCATCAGGGGCCCCAGGGTTCCTCGGAATGTTAAAACAGAGGTCTCCGCCAAAAACCGGAGAAGTCGGAGATAGTTGGGCGGTCCCGAGCCGAGGCACACGGCCTAACGGTCCCGAAAACCGGGAACCGGGCTCCGAAATGGGCAAAATGGCCTACGGCCACGAAAAGTAGCTCACGGCCACTGGGAGATAGTCTACGGGACCACTCCCTTCCCTCAGGGAAGAAAACAGAGAAAACCGAGTCTGGTTCGCAAACCGAGACAAGGCACAGAAGAAGGTTCGGAAGTCCGGAGGCAAGGCGCACGGCCGCGACTCTGAGGCTTCTGAACGAGCACAGCATGCAACATCACCGAGCGCTCAATCGGTGACGTCTGAGTCTTAAGGTCAGTCAAAAATGGGGTGTCTACAGCATATCGGTAAGTTTTTTTCAAATTGTGCGAAAAATAAAAAAATTCATGGTTCCGGTTACCGCAACCGTTACGCTACGGCCTTTACACCCCGCAACCGCGCCACCGCCACCGTTACGGCAACCGCAACCGCTTTTCAGAACCTTGACTACATGTTATGCTTGGAAATAGAAATTTTGAACTGTATTATGTCCTTTAAGAGTTATTCCATGCAAATATGATTCCATCATTGTCCTTTGTTTTTGTGATTTTTCATGTCCAAATTTACCTCAGAAACTACAGATCTTTAGAGTTCTAGTGTAGTGAATTGTTGGCATGATGCTATCTAACATGTAGATTTTAAATGTGGCTTCAGGTATATTCATCCAATAGATAGCAGAGAATGCCCAGTTATCATTGGGGGAGACTACATTACAACAGAGTCTAGAACTGGGCTGGTCCATATAGCTCCTGGTCATGGTTAGGAAGATTATGTGACTGGCTTGAAGTGTGGTCTGCCCATACACTCCCCTGTGGATGATGATGGAAAGTTTAGTGGGCTTGATGTACTTGGGGGTGGTAATGCTGCTGTCATTGAATACTTGGATGAGCACATGTCGATTATCATGGCAGAATCATACAATAAGTTGTCTTCTCTCATTTACTGCAAATGTTGGAAATTTTCGATTGTTCTCTCTTGATGTTATAAAGTAGGATGAGATAGCATGTTACTTTACAAGGCATCATATATTTCCTATCTTGCAGAACACAAGTATCCATATGATTGGTGGCGCACAAAGAAGCCTACAATTTTTAGGGCAACTGAGCAATGGTTTGCGTCTGTGGAAGGATTCAGGGAGGCTGCCATGGATGCAATCAGCCAAGTAACATTTCTGTCTCAGGTACTAGATCCTCTATTGCAGAAAATCCTACATTTGTATGTGATAATGCAAAACCCCAGTTTGACTCTTTTCATGCTTTCCATTTCCTTAGTTTTATATCTGTTAGGCATGAACATTTGAGCACTGATTCTTTAGGGAGCATGTTGATATGTTAAATTATGCCTAGCTGAATAGTGGAGTATGAATCCTTATTCAACTATGCTTGAGCAAGAATGAAAGTTGATGCTTTTCCACCTCTTTATTTATTTATTTTTTTATCAGCAACACCAAAAAAAAGTGAGGATAAGGCATCCTCTACAAGAAAGATGACACAGCGAAGAAAAAACCAAAAAGAAACAAATCAAAATACAAAAAGACAAACAGTTACTTCTACACAATACAAACTGACACCCAATCTGTAGCAAGCATAAAAAGTGGAATCTCTCAGAACACTAGACTCGCCGAGGCCCAAAAAGACGGCAAGTATCTCACCCTATGCCATAAATAATCTATATCCTGGGCAACTCCTTCAAAGGCACGCACATTTCTTTCCAACCAAATGACCTAGAAAATTGCAAAGACAACACAACTCCAAAGCACTTTAGCCACCTTCAACCTTCCAAAAACTTGAAAATCAAATAATAGCATTTGAGCACTTCCTTTTGGGGCCACTCACATCACATTGCCCAATCCAAACACCCTATGCCACAAGCGCCCAGCCACCGGGCAGTGCAAAAATAGATGATCCAAAGATTCTCCACTTTTACAACACATAATGCACCATTGAGGATTAAGATACCGTGAAGGTCTCCTCTTTTGCAATGAATCATTTGTCAAAGTGCCCCCATGAACCAAGATCCACATGAACACTTTCACCTTAAGAGGAGAGCACATGGCTTCCAAATCTTTTTATGAAACAGAAACAGAGGTACATGAGAATTATCAATGATTTTGTCAAGAAAAGATTTACAAGTAAAAGAACCCGACGAATGAATATTCCAAACCCACCTATCCTCCAAATTTGGAGACAAAGAAACATTTTCGAGTCTTGACAATAGAGATACCGATTCTGGAACTTCCATCCACCTCTTTATTTATTGTACAAGTATACAGCTCATACTGTTTGCATTGTTGTGTAATTGGCTATATGTCCATCAGTTATACTTGCTTCTGAGTTTAGTTATATTTGAGCTCCTAATTTGGTAAGTCTTGGGGTTTTAACTTTGAAAAGAAGTATTAAGCTGTTCAACTTTGACTTTTTACATGATGTATTTGGGCCATTTGCTTATGCTAATTGCTTATTTCCCTTTAAATATGAAATTTCAATTTAATTTTTCCATGTATTGATATTTCAATTCATTTTACTTTTTTTGTGCATATGCTTTACTTGTAGCAGTCCTTGTCTGACAAATGCTATAATTATATCTTTGACTGTGTTTCCAAAATGCACATCCATTTTCAGGAGGAAAACAGAATTCCTGCAATGACTTCTAGCCACTCTGACCGGTGTATATCATGGCAAAGGACATGGGGTGTCCCCATTCCAGTCTTTTATCATGTGGAATCAAAGGAACCTCTCCTGAATGAAAATACCATTGATCATATCCAGTGTAAGGACTAAGGACCTCATAAAACAAGTCATTGCTTTTATTTTCTTTTCTATGGGAGGTTCATATCTATGCAGTTTCACTCTACATTTAGAAACCATAAAGTGATATTTTTGCATTTCATGTAGATATCCAGTCTCCGCTCTACTTTATTTTCTTTCCTTTTTCTTTATTTCCCCCATTTTTTGCCTGTCAAAATCTTTGATATGCTCTCTCAATGCATTATTTGCCTTCCTTTTCTGATTATTGTAATTGCAGAGTTTCTATGAAGCTACTAAACATTTACATATAAATTTTGGTTTCTGATACTTTGACTGTTTTTATCTTGGCAGCTATAATTTGCCAAAAGGGTAGTGATGCCTGGTGGTACATGACAGTGATGAATTACTTCCTGATGTGTATCGTGATAAAGCATCAAAATATGAGAAGGGAACTGATACAATGGATGCTTGGTTTGACTCAGGTATCATAATTTAATGTTGCACTTAATTTTGTTTACTAGTGAAAAAAACACAGAGATTTTTAGTACTATTGAATTTTGATCACTGATATCCCTTTTTACCATATAGTATCACAAGTATTTTTTGCATTTTTTTGATTTGTGGTTTTGGTGTTCCTGAGAAAAAAGTGTCATCAAATGGTTCTTTATTTTTTTCACTTGGTTAAATGATTCCAGTAACAAGTGACAAACTGTTTTTATCAGCATTTTGGTGACATCTTATTTTATCACAACTCTGCAATTGGATCAGATACTTGGTATCAGAAAGGATAATTCTAAATAGGTTGATCATTGGATGATGATAAATTCAACCTTTGATATTGATGGCAACTGATTTAGTGGTTAAACCTAATTGGATGGTGGAAAAGACAACTGAGGAGCAAATGCTTCTCCTCTGAGTTTCGCCTCAGTTTCTGGCAAGCCCTTATTGCATTTATCTTTCTGTATTGTTTTCATTTGAATGTACTTCAAAAATTTAGAAAACTGAGGCCATCAGAAATGCAACTAACATAAGATTTCAGAATCAAATTTTCAAATTGCTGGGCATTTTGGTTCCAGTTCTCTGAAAACAAAGAAAATGCAGATAAATTGTGAAAAATACTTTTTAAAAATCACTTTCTGGAAATTGTTATTATTTTTTTTTTTTCTAGAATGTTTATTTTTTGGAAATTTGAATGGGTGTTTTGTTTCTCATTGAAAACATATAGGAGCCGTTCATTTGTTTTGACGTGAAATGTTTTTCTCAAAAATATTTTACTCATTTTCCGTTGTTTTGTTGAACAAAAAGTAAGTAAAAACATTTTTTAAGGAAAATATTTTTACATCATTTTTCCAAAAATGACTTACCTTTAAAAATTCCATAAGTCAATATTTACAAAGTTGACTCTCACTCATTACCTTTTGACACATTTAACCTTTTCAAACAAGTATCTTAGCTCACTAAAAAGTCATAAATGACACTTTATTGAATCAAAATTTCCCTTTTAAGCAATAAAATATTTTTGTTTCAAGTGTCAACCAAACGCTAAAAAAAAAAAAAAAAATTTGTGTAAAATATTTTACGTCGAAACAAATGAAACCATAATGACAAAAGGTGGCAAATCATTTTTTTTTTTTTTTCATTTTTCAAACTATGGACATTTCAGAAATTTTCTTGTTGGAGAATGAACAAATAGAAGAGGATGGGACAGAAGCTTCAAAAGGAATTGCTGCCTTCTTTCTTATTTGAACAATTGTTATTTTGATCGAAGGGATTTCTGGGAGAATTTCTTTAATCTGGACCTTTTTTGTCTGATTAATAATTGTGGATCTAAATGATACTAATTAAGCTTATTAAAATGCTGTAGAATAGTGAAGAATTCTTTACATCAAGCCCCTCATCATCAGACTGCAGCTTAAAATTTTGACAAATTGGACTTCTGTTATCATGTGCTTTATTAAGTGCATGCTTTTCCCAAAAATTTCTTGTATCTGAAAATCCTGTCAGTGACATTTACCATTACTTTATATATACCTTAGTCATTGAAGTATGGTCGCAATTGCATTTAGCTTTGATATTTTTAGATTTGACCTGCAGTTCGTTATTTCATTTTGTAAAATGTGCTACAAGGGTCTCATCATTGGTTAATTGCTCATGACCTACTTTAGGCTCTTGTTGGGCTGCTGTGTTGGAGCAAAGAAGTGGGCTTAGTTTTCCTGCAGATTTATATCTTGAAGGTACAGATCAGCATCGTGGTTGGTTCCAAAGTTCTTTATTAACAAGTATCACTACAAAAGGTAATGATCATCTGAATGTGCTCTTTATTGCCCTACATGGAATTATTTGTAGTTCAACGTTATATCATTATGTTGTTTTTAGCATTCTTAACGAATTGAGTGTTGGTTGATAAATTTACTGGTGCAAAATTTTGTGTATTCCTGACGGGTGATCTCTGTAAATCAAGGTTCCCATCTTTACCTAAATTATATGTAACTCATCTTGAAGGGGAAATAATTTCCAAAATATGTCGATTTCTAAAGGGATCATGCCTAAGGCATCTCTTGATACAGCTTGATGATCATGATCAGGGCACTGATTGGTTGGGCCAAACAAACCTCTGACTGAGCTATCTATAATCCCTCCAAGTATCTCCAAGTGTTAGGCACACTCACTCTCCTGTCAAATGTGCCCCTCTCAATGGCTTGTCTAGTGCTTGATCTTTCCTCACTCAGTTGACGACTCCTCAACTGAGCACACATCCTCTATACTTCACAAAAGGGCATCCTAATATTTCTACTTTCTACACCAGCCTAGGTCAAGAGCAAGGCCTAGGAACCCCTTCCAGTTGGTGCCTCAGTCTTGGGGAAACTTGAACCACTTATGACCCCCACCTTGGGATCATCAAAGTACATGTGGCTTGGAGCCTGGAGTTGAGGCTTCGCTTTGTCAAGATGCCTTGTCCCCTCCACTCTCAAGGAGACCTACACCTTTACCAATATTATAGAAAGGCTTTCACAAGAAGACATACCAGTTTTTGAGCAAGACACGTGATGTGCCCTATGCTCCTCCGTACTTTGAGCACAGCCACCTACCCGTTGCTACTGCTGAACACTGAGAATTATAGCTCTGTTGATAGTTGCAACGTCCACTTTGTCAGGCCAAGGTGCACAAGACACTTCTCCCTGAGCTTGCGATGTTGTGTCCAGGTGAGCTGGCCTCCAAGCCCATCCCTTCTATGAGAAAGGGTATCCACCTCCATGCAAGAAATCCAATAGTAACCTTTCCCGTCCGACATGCTTAGAAGACTTTACTGCCACTCTTTCTCTCTCCATCTAAAATCCCCTTTGCGCTCGTGTCCTCCATGTTCAATCATCTTGTGCTGTTTTAGAAGGCTCCGCATTGGTTGTATCGACAGATATGATGCTTTTTTATTCTTTGCATAACCCATGTTGGTGGGGACCAAACTGTAATGCTTCTTTATTTTTATTAAAAAAAATGAAAAAGCTAATGTTGTGTGGGTCACTGTGCCAAATGAATCAAGTACTCATGAGTAAGTGGCTTGGGAGAAAGCTTTTGAAATAAGGAAAAATAAATAAAAGGTAGCTTGAAGAAGTAAGAGTGCAGCATGAATTATTTAGAGGCCTTAGCTCTTCGAGAAGAAATGCTTCTTTGGTGGGGAGAAGGAATCGATGTTGACGGTTAACTAGGTTTGGAAGGGAAGAGAAAAATAATGGAGTCTAGATTTGTTCAGTTGATTTGGTGCTTGTGCTGGCCTCCTTTTTCTCCAAAAGTTTTACTCATCAATTTTTAGAAATAAAAATAACAATTTCTATAGCTTGCAATGGTTCCAAAGGTTGTTTTTCTGTGCAAATATTTTATTAATTACTTATAGGTCTTTGCAATATTAAGGTTCTAAGATGCCACATGGGTTTGGACATTCTATTAACATTCTGCAGGGAAGGCACCATATTTCTATGTGATAATGCATGGATTTGGGCTGGATGAGAGAGGTTGAAGATGAGAAAATCTTTGGGTAATGTTCTAGATCCAATTACCGTGATTGGAGGAGGCAAAAACCCAGGGGTTAGTCACTGGTTAAAATATTTCAAACACATCTTTTCATTTGTTGAATGATCAATGGAGTTTCTATTTTGCCTCTGCAGGAAGCACCTTCCTATGGAGCTGATGTCCTGAGACTCTGGGTTTCAAGTGTAGATTATACTTGCGACATGCTGATTGGGCCTCAAGTCCTCCGCCAAATGTCTGACATATATAGGAAGATGTGAGGAACATTATGATTTCTTTTGGCAAATCTTCATGATTGGGAGGTATGCTCATGTTTTCTGAGAACCATAGCCATTGGGTTCAGGCTATCTCTTGGATGAAAAAAGTCTCATTTTTGTCCTATTAAAATTTTTTTTTCCTTTCCCTGAAGCCACTTATTGTTTATTGCTGGTCAGTGGTCACCTTCAAATAACCGTATCTCCATTGATAAATATATATTTGTTGATCTCTCTCTCTCTCTCTCTCTCTCACACACACACACACACACACACATACACACACATGCTCACATTGCATTATAGTTCCCCATTTTCTGGCTCTTCATTTAAATTTTTTATTGCTTCTTGGTTGTCAGAACTGATATAAATGAGAATATTGTTTTGATCTCTTTCTGTAGCTTTTTCTCATTTTATATTCTTTTATTTGCAAGGTGATAATGTTGTTCCATATAGTGATCTTCCCATGATTGATCAGCATGCTCTGTTTCAGCTTGAAAATGTTGTAAAGAACATCAAAGACAGCTTCAAAAATTATCAATTCTTCAAAATTTTCTAGGTACGTATTTCTTGATCTGGTTGACAGTGAGTTATATATCATATCAAAGGAGGAGAGAGTGAAAGAGAGTCTTTGATGGGAACCATGAAAACAAGATCTGAGCATGAACAGGACAGAAAAAGTACAAGCTCACTTATTGCAACTAAAAACTATTTATGTTAGTGTCAAACTTCTGCGTAAACTTTGCACTACTGCTCTAAATCAATATGCACTTTCGGAATTGACCTATCCATGGATCCATGGAAAGCTAAAAGAAGTCCTAGATCACCAGTCTTTTTCTTTAATGTGGTATCTATGCCTGTTCGTTGATGCTTATAACCTGTGTGATACATTCACTCAACAGTGAATTTTATGTGGAATCTATGTCTCAAAGAACAGACTCACTTTATTTTCCCTTATAACATGGCTCCTATGTTGGAAGGTCATCTTTGAATGTTTCATTTGACGGCTTGGCATTGGAAGGCATGGTTTACCTCCAAGAGTTCATGACCTCAAATTGACTTGTGGTGCCCCTAGATCCCAATTCTATTACGCAAACTAGGTTGTATGGTTGTGAACTTGTGATCCCCAACCCTTCTTCACCCCTAAACCACACATTTTTTGACATGTTATATCAATTTGGCATCACGTAGGATCAACCAGTACCAGAAGAACAACCAGAATTTGATATAGGATCTTGTGATTCTTCTATTTTCAGAAAACCAAACCAAACCAAGCCAGGTCATAAGTCCCATCAAATGGGGTCGACTACATGAATCTTTCTTCTCCATTCGACTCTATCCAAGGCCATATCATTAGTCAAATTAAGGAGATTCATATCTCTATTTACTACACCAGTTTACGTCAGTCTAGGTCTGTCCCTTCTCCTAACACTTCCATCTACTGTCACTATATCGCATCTCTTCACTACTGTCTCTGTTAATCTCCGTTGTATATGACCAAACCATCTCAATCTATTCTCCCTCAACTTATCTTCTATCGGTACTACTTCTACCCATTCTCGAATATACTCATTCCTAACTCTGTCTTTTCTAGTCTTGCCACACATCCACCTAAGCATTCTTATCTTAGCAACACTCATCTTATCTACATGTTGTTTCTTAGTTGCCCAACATTCCGTCTTCTAGTCTTGCCACATATCTATCTAAGTATCATCATCTCAGCAACACTGATCTACATGTTGTTTCTTAGTTGCCCAACATTCCGTCACATACAATATCATTGGTCTAATAGCCGTTTAATAGAACTTCCTTTTTAGTCTAATGGATACTTGTTTATCGTACAGTACCCCAGATGCACTCCTCTACTTAAGCCACCCCATCTTAATTCTATGAATCACATCCGCTCCAATCTTCCTAGCCATTGTGATAATCGATCCTAAATGACGAAAATTTTCACTCTTAGGTAGTGCTTGGTCCTCAATCTTCATTTCTACTCTGCTTCCATTCTTCTATTTTCGGAACTTCCCTATGATTTTGAACTTCTAGGGCTGTTAATAGATTTCTCTGTCCTTTTTCCATGGTTATTTCTAAATTCATTCTCTTATTTCATTTCTATTAAGACTTAATTCAACTGGAGATTTGAAAACATTTTAGTTTGCTCTTTTGTATGGCATATTTTTCATTTATTTTCCCCCTTTCCAGATCATTCAACGGTTTGCAATTGTTGATTTATCAGATTTCTATTTTGATGCTGCCAAAGATCGACTTTATGTTGGGTATGTTACTTCGCATTATAAAGAACTATATCTTTAGGTACCTTTTTTCTTACTTTACATCATAAAGAACTAAATAATTCGTTGCATGTGATTCCTTTACCACCTAGCTATCATTCTACATTTTTTGGCACTAGGGATGTTGCAATATTGATGGTTAATGAACTTAGATTCTGTTTGCCATGTAGGTTTTCTGCATTCAATGTCTTATGATTTTCAATTGTCAACCTAGTATGGGACACCCTATTTCTCATTTTCCTTATTGGCCTCTGCACTTTTAGCTAAAATGTTGATTCTGCTGCACCACATAATTGAGTTATATGTTCTATATTCACATCTTGTAAAGAAAAGTGATGGCCTGTCTGTACATTGAATTCTTGACCCAATATTTCTAGCTCCCATAACGTTGTGAAGTGCATTTTTTTTTCCTCCTATTAATACCCAATACTTAACTAATTTTTGTTCATTATTAAGGTGGTTAATTCTTTTGAAACTGTTGGTTAATTCACTTTGACCCCTTGCATTTCAAAATGTCACATGTATATGCCCATGTGGTCATCTTAAAAGTGTTTTATTTTTATTTTTTGGGTACATTGGAAATTTGACCTAAATAGAACTAGCACCTAGAAGTTAGCAGTCACCACTCCAACATTTTTCTGAAATTTGAAATTTTCTTTCAAAAACACTTCATTGGTAGGTTTGTTTGTATAACCCTGAAAATTTGTATAAATGGTTATCAAGATAACATAATTTGAAGCAAGCCACATTTGATTATTCAACTAGTTTAATCATTTTGACATAATTTATATGGAATCAATCAATATTCAGTAGCTTCTCTTTCTTTTGTTTTTATTTATTTTTTCAGTGACTCACTCAATGTACTCAATATCCACATTTTGGGATGGTTGATGCATCAACTCAAATCCTTCTTCATCCTGTGATTGTATTTGTATATCCTGCCAAGCAGTAAACCAAGTCACCGACACTCAGAAAAATGACCAAATTCATAGGAAAAGTGAAACAGTGGCAAGGCATGGTGTGCCATTATCCCTCTGTTTCAAAACCAAATCATAAGAATCACAACATGATGACAAGGATGATTCAATACCTGTGTATTTGTTAGATGATGTGTTGGCTGATCTTGGGCGATTGAGTAGGCTTGGGGTTGAGACATTCGGTAATAGGGTTCTTTGAGATCACATTTGCCAGACAATATCTGGACTATTCTTCCTTGTTTGGCACCAGCGCCCCAACTTTTAGCTATTTAAGTTCATTTACTACTAATTAGATCATTTAAAGAATCCTATTAACAAACAAATACAACTAAACTAGTTAGATCATGAACACTAACTTGTCATCGTTAAGTTAATAGAATAACTCTGAGCATTGCGTGCAATCATGTGGAGTCGGCCTGTAATTTCTTGTCCTGGCATGACATAAAGTGGCTGAGAGAGGACGCAACGCAGCTGATACTGTGAATTATGTAGTTTATATTATTCATTAAGGATAGTTTAGTACTTTAGATTATTAGGGTTTCATTCTGTTGCTTATGTATTTGTACTTCTTTTGATTAATCAATACACACAAGTTTTGTCATCTATTATCATGGTATCAAAGCAAGGTTACAAACAGTAGCATACCTTACAGGTCATCATCGACCATTGCAGCTCTGTCTCTCATCGACCATCGCAGCTCTATCTCTCATCGCACATCGCAGCTCCGTCTCTCATCGCAAGGCCATCGCAGTTCGTCTCTCCCTCAATCGCAAGGCCATCGCAGCTCTGTCTCTCTCTTCGCAAGGTCATCGACGCAGCTCTTCTCGTAGCTCTGTCTCTCTCTTCACAAGGTCGTCATCGAAGCAGCTCGTCTCACTTGCTGGTTTTGGTTCTGGTTCAATCAAAACCCTAGAAAGCTTCCATCACTAGTCCCTGGTTCATTCGGAGACCTAGGTTGGGTATCTCGCTGATCTTCTCTCTATTCTGACCTAGCTCTCGTAAAAGGTGAACCTCCATCGCTGGTCTCTGGTTTATAGTTTGTCGTGGTTATGAGAAGAGTGCATTGCTACTCTTGACAGGTCATTAATCTCTCTCTCTCTTCTCTGCTGCCTTTCACTCTATTTTGAATGCACTGTAGTTTGGGTATACAATATGGCTGACGATAAATTGCAAGCTATTACTACTAAATTAGATGGTACCAATTATTCTTATTGGTCTCATGTAATGAAAAATTTTATAATGGGTAAAGGCATATGGAACTATGTTATTGGTATGACTAGTAGACATGTGGAATCTCAAGAAACTGAGGCCGATGTTGCTAAATGGGATAAGGAAAATGCACAAATTCTTACTTGGTTTCATAATTCAGTTCAAACTACCATTGGTATGAATTTTTCCAAGTATTCTACTTCTAAACAAGTTTGGGACTATTTGAAGACTATGTACCTTGAGTCTAACTTTGTAAAACAGTATGAACTTGAGATGTCTATTCGCAGTGCTAGTCAGAAAGATAAGTCCATTCAGGAGTTCTACAATGAGATGACTACTTATTGGGATCAGCTTGCTTTGATGGAACCGTCCGATTTGTAGTTACTTGACAGTTATATCAAGTATCGGGAGAAACAACATCTTGTTCAATTTCTCATGGCCCTTCGTGATCAATTTGAGCCACTTCGGGGAGCTATTCTTCATCGGTCTCCCTTGCCTTCTGTGGATGGTGCTGTCCGTGAGCTTATTGCGAAAGAAACTCAGTTAAGGTGGCTCATGGTACTCCTGCTTCCCACTCAGTTTTTGCCACTCCTCCACTCTTGCCCACCCCATCTTCTCATTTATTTCAAGTTACTGGTAAGCCCAAGCCTCGGGTTTCCATGGATGAGTGCAGCTTCTGTCATCAGAAAGGCCATTGGAAACATGCATGTCCTAAACTTTTGCAGCCCAAGGGTCGTTCATCTGGTTCACCATTCGCTAAGCCGACATTTTCAGGATCTCGCTCATCTGCCGCCTTTTCTGCACCAATTTCTGAGAATGATCCATCTTCCAATATGCAGTCTATGTTTGAGCAGTTCAAGTCTTTCATGGTGGCCAATCCAAATCTTTCGTCCCAAGCCTCCGCTATGACTACCACTCAATTTGGTTTGTCTGGTTCATCCTCTTCAGGTAATATCCATACTCCGTGGATCTTTGATTCTGGTTGTTCACATCATATGACCCCTGTTGCATCTCTCCTCAGTAATTGTGTCTCTCCTTCTTCTTCTATCACTATTGCTATTGCTAATGGTTCTTCTATGCCTGTACACTCTGTTGGTTCTATTTCCTGTTCCCATTTGTCTCTTTCTCCTGTATTTTATGTGCCTCACCTCTCACTCAGTCTTATTTCTATTAGTCAATTATCTGATTCCAGTTTTGATGTTGTTTTCTCTTCTTCTCATTGTGTTGTACAGGACCGGGTATCCAAGAGGCAGATTGGGATCGGGCGTAGAGTTGGAGAACTATATATCTTGGACAGCTTGCATGTTCCTCTAGAAGTGTCTTCTACTGCATTGTCTTCTTTGTGTTTAAACAATAAGTCCTCTTTGTTTTATATTTGGCATTCTAGGCTAGGTCATCTGTCGAGTGATCGGTTGAGGATGTTAGTTAGGTCTGTAGATTTAGGCAATTTTCCCATTAGTGATATTTCTGAGTGTCGTGGTTGTAAACTGGCTAAAATATCTGCTCTTCCTTTTAATAAAAGTAGTTTTATTTCATCTTCTCCTTTTCAATTGGTCCATACTGATGTTTGGGGTCCTTCCCCTATAGTTACCAAGGGTGGTTCGCAATATTATGTAGCTTTTGTGGATGATTACAGTCGGTTTACTTGGGTTTATTTGATGACTCAAAAATCTGATTTTTACAAAATATATTCTAATTTTCACCCCATGATTCGCACTCAGTTTTCTACCACCATTAAAATTCTTTGTTCTGATATGGGGGTTGAGTATTACTTGTCTGAGTTTGAGGAGTATTTAGCTACTCATGGAACTATTCATCAGTTTTCGTGTTCTGACACTCCTACACAAAATGGTCGAGCTGAGCACAAACATCGCCATCTCCTTGATACAGCTCGCTCTTTGTTGCTCTCATCTTTTGTCCCTTCTATTTTCTGGGGAGAAGCTGTGCTCACTGCTGCATATTTTCTCAATCGGATGCCTACTCCTCTTCTCTCAGGCTCATCTCTGTATGAGCGTCTTTTTGGTGTTACTCCCAATAATTCTCTTCTTCGTATTTTTGGTTCTGCATGCTTTGTGCTCCTTCCTAAACGGGCGCACTCTAAGCTTAGTTCTCGTTGTGTCCTATGTGTCTTTTTAGGGTATGGCATTAATCAGAAAGGTTATTGGTGCTATGATCCTGCCACCAAAAAGCTATATGTGTCTAGGCATGTCACTTTTTTAGAAAAACTACCCTACTGCACTATACCTTCCACCCCTGTTCCTATTACTAAGGATGAATTGGTTCATGTTGACCCATTTCCTCCTAATGTAATGCCGGCATCACCACTTCTTCACTACAACGAATTGGAGCGCTCAACCTCTGTAATGCCGGCACTCTCTGAGCCTCCCGACGGCGCGCCCTTTCCTCCAACACAACCCTCAAATCCCTGGAACGTGTGGAGAAAGAGGATCGCGACGTCGGCGTCGGGCGCGAGGGGCGGTAAGTGCTGTCGCGAGTGAGGGATCTGCCCTCTCTTTGGTCGGAGTCTCCCTCCCCATAGTTCCTGGTGATAGAGATAGAGTGAGTCCTCCTCTGGCGGTGACCGCTAGAACGAGGGGAGGGGGTGCGCTCACTGAGGTTGCCCTCTCCAGCAACACCATTCCCCTTAATCTGGCGCTTCAGCAGCTCTATCTCCGCCGCCATCTTGCGAATGAGGGCGTCTTGGTCTTTGAGTCTATGCTCCAGGCGCTGCGTGCGGGACTCCCCCCGGCGTCGGCGGCCTTCTGGGCTCTGTGAACGATCAGAACTCCTCCCACGTTTGTCTCGCGCACCTCGCGAAGAGGTTTCCAGGCCCGCCACGGCTGGAACATGCGGGAGGCCATCTCTCCTTCGAACATACTCCGGAGTGACACCATCGACGACGGACAGCGGAACTTCGTCGTTGTTGGCCATGGAAATGGTCGATGAAGCTCGAAAAACAAGGGTTGTGAATCAAAATACTTCCCACAGACGGCGCCAATTGTACGGGGGCGAAATATCCTCTGCTCTCCGTACTCCTTGGACGTCAAGCTTCTTGTGACGGCGTCTATCTCTGCAACACAAAAATGGTGAGCTGCCCGGCGGTGGTGTGCCGGAAAGACCCTCCGACGATCAAGTCAGATCACTTAGGGAAGGAGAAGAGAGCTATATTAGAGAGAGAGTTTGTGATCAAGAGAATTCGCATACCTCCAGCGTTCGTTTTCCTCCCTATTTCTAGGCTGGCCATGCAGCCTCAAGATTGTGCGCGCACTACCTCTGTTGTCCTTCCTTGGACAGGTGGCAACGCTCGCCTCTCACCACCTTACGCGTGTAAGGGTTTTGTCCTCCCACCAGTACACACAGAACTGTCCAACGGTATTGAGGCGTGCGTGGAGCAGATGTCCTCTCCCTCACGCCATTGGCCCAGGTGGCACACCTAACCGGAGTACCATGACCGGCCAAGAACTTGTGGAGAATCGCCATTACAAACGCTTAACCGAGCCATGCGCCGCCGACCTGTCCCTCGGCAGAGGAGCCGACATCAGACTCCCATGGCCGAGGTAACCTTGACCGGTCAACTGTAGCTAACCGACTACGATACAAGCCGGCCTCCCCCGTGCTATCTTCGATCTCGGCTGCTCGAAGGCATTCATCTCGGCTGGCCGGTCAGAGGCATGCCGGCCTTGCCGCGGCCTCAGCCCAGCCCGGGTCACCCTTAGCTCGGCTACCACTCGCCACTCTGAGCTCCGCCCAATATGCGCCAGCTACAGCCCGGCTAGGCCAGTTCGTGCCTGTCCGGTCAACGTTTCCGACCGTGCAAGTCAGGCCGCTAGGCCGTTTCAACGGAATAGTCAGCTCGGCGCCATGCAGTCCATAACGTTTGACGTTATCTTTGCTCGGCCGTACTATCTGGCGCAAATCTCCCCTCTCACTACCTATAAACATGCCCCCCAAAAGAATAAGAAACAGTGTACTAACTCCATTAACATTTAAACTGAAATGTAAGAAAACAAAAAATTGCACTGTAATCCTTTGAGCCAACAATGGGTTCCCAGCAATAAGTTTGCGGGCATATTCTGCCATTTCAGATGCTTCCACTGCATAAACATGTTTAGCACCAACCTGATATGAGAAAAAAAGTGAGGCAAAGAAAAAGAGAGGATGGAGTTGGGATAGAATTCTAGAAGACCAACAAACGAGGATAAATCTATTATGTCAGTATATTTTCATGCACAAACACAGACAAAACTTAGGCAATCTGAGTGACAAATAACGACAGAATACTGCTACCAGCACCAACATCCACACCCACACGACCAACAAAATCAGTGCAATTCTCAATGACTGCAGCATAATAAGTTCCTGAAACAAGCATGTTTATCATGTCACTCACACATGCACCTTGTGATCTATAACTACTCAATATAGACATGCATTTCTTTACAATTAAGGAAAACACAAATGTTTGACAAGATATAAAGCATTTTACCAACAGCACAATGGCACATATGCCTTTAACAAAGAATTTTTAATTACAAACACACAAGGCAAACACCTACAACAAGAAGCAATTTTGTAGTACTTGTTGATCATTGGCGGATAAACACACAATTTTTTTTGGTAAATTGACACATGCTAGGCACGCATCATCTTGCTGAAAAAAAATTTTGGCAACCAAACTTTTGGTTGCCAAAAATAAAAAGTAAAATTTTGTTTTTCATTCGGCAACTAAATAATTTTAGTAGCCAAAAGTAACTACACAATGACTAAAATATTAGTTGGTCTTTGAAAATAAGTTTTTGGCTACCAAACTTTTGGTCGCCGAAGATAAAAAGTAAATTTTTGTTTTTCATTCCGCGACTAAATAATGTTAGTAGCCAAAAGTAACTACACAGCGACTAAAATATTAGTTGGTCGTTGAATATAAGTTTTTAGCTACCAAACTTTTGGTCGTCAAAGATAAAAAGTAAATTTTTGTTTTTCATTCGGCGACTAAATAATTTTAGTAGCCAAAAGTAACTATACAGCGACAAAAAAAATTTTTTTGTCACCAATTGTGGAATTTTTAGTGGCTACACTTTTTTTAGTCGCCAATAATCAATATACCCCAACGAAAAAAAATTAGCAGCTAACTCTTGTATTTTTGCCGACTAATATAATTTTTGGTCTCCAGTTCCACAACTTTTGGTGACTAAATTTTTTTTAGTCGCCAAATTTGGTCACCAGAAGTGTAATTTCTTGTAGTGACACTTCCATCTACCGTCACTGTATCGCATCTCTTTACTATTGTCTCTGTTGGTCTCCATTGTATATGACCAAACCATCTCAATCTATTCTCCCTCAACTTATCTCCTATCAGTACTACTTTTACCCATTCTCGAATATACTCATTCCTAACTCTGTATTTTCTAGTCTTGCTACACATCCACCTAAGCATCCTCATCTTAACAACACTCATTTTATCTACATGTTGTTTCTTAGTTGTCCAACATTCTATCCCATACAACACCGCTGGTCTAATAGCCGTTTTATAGAACTTCTCTTAATTCAACTGGAGGTTTGAAAACATTTTAGTTTGCTCTTTTGTATGGCATATTTTTCATTTATTTTTCCCCTTTTTAGATCATTCAACGGTTTGCAATTGTTGATTCATCAAATTTCTATTTTGATGCTGCCAAAGATCAACTTTATGTTGGGTACGTTACTTCACATCATAAAGAACTATATCTTTAGGTACGTTTTTTTACTTTACATCATAAAGAACTAAATAATTCCTTGAGTGTGATTTCTTTACCACCTAGCTATCATTCTACATTTTTTGGCACGAGGAATGTTGCAATATTGATGGTTAATGAATTTAGATTCTGTTTGCCATGTAGGTTTTCTGCATTCAATGTTTTATGATTTTCAATTGTCAACCTAGTATGGGGCACCCTATTTCTCATTTTCCCTTATTGGCCTCTGCACTTTAGCTAAAATGTTGATTCTGCTGCACCACAAAATTGATTTGTATGTTCTATATTCACATCTTGTAAAGAAAAGTGATGGCTTATGTGTACATTGAATTCCTGACCCAATACTTCTAGCTCCCATAATGTTGTGAAGTGCATTTTTTTTCCCTCCTATTAATACCCAATACATAACTAATTTCTGTTCATTATTAAGGTGGTTAATTCTTTTGAAACTGTTGGTTAATTCACTTTGACCCCTTGCATTTCAAAATGTCACATGTATATGCCATGTGGTCATCTTAAAGTGTTTTATTTTTTATTTTTTGGGTACATTGGAAATTGTCATCTTAAAGTGTATTATGCCATTTAAAGGAATACCACATGAGTATCATGTATGAAAAATGTAAAATTATCATCTTAATGTTTCAGTTTTGGTTAAGCTTGAGACATTTCCATTCAATTTAACTGTTTGACAAAAGTAACTTATATAAGTTGAAAAAAAATTGATTATCTAAAAGTTAGGAAAATTGTGCTTTTAACTTTTTCTTTCTAATTATCAACTTACAACTTGAGAAAAGTTGTGCCGCCCGATGTTTATCTTTAATTTTTTTCAGGGGCTCTACAAGTTTTACAGGGAGAAGTTGTCAAACAGTTCTTGCAGCACATCTGCTTTCCATTGTGAGGGTAATTACTCCAATACTTACCTCATTTGGCTGAGGATGTTTGGCAGAATCTTCCTTTTCAGTACAATACTGAAGATGGTTCAATTGCTAAATTTGTTTTTGAGTCAAGATGGCCGGTGTTGAGCGAAAGATGGCTCGCTTTCCCTGACAAAGAAATCGATTTGTGGGCAAATATTCTTGAGGTAATTTCTCTGTTCTTGAACTGAAGATTAAATAACCTAAGATGACTATTTGTGCAGTTCAAGTGTGTTCTTATTTTCAAATAAAATATGTTCGTTTTCATTAGTGGATGACATTGGCTTAAGATATTGTTGCATATCTTTATCTATAAGCAAATATCATTTGCACAAGAAAGGTACTATAAGTATGTTTTGTGCAACATGAATTTTTTTCTTCTTCCAAATTTTAGTACTTTGACCAGCTGCGAACTGAGGTGAATAAAGTCCTGGAGGTTGCTCGTACCAAGAAGTTGATTGGTTCTCTAGTCTAGAAGCAAAGGTCTATCTTCACACCTTGGATGACAGCTTGGCCACAAAATTAAATGAGATGTGTGAAGCCAAATTTAAATAATGCCCGTGCAACTCAAATCTACTAGTCCATTTGCCTTATCCCTCTGCTGTCACGTAATTTATGTTTGGTTTGATTTTCAAAAAAAAAAATTTGAAAAATTAAAAATTAATTTGATGAAAGAAAAAAAAAAACAATTATCATTTTCACATTATTTAAATTTTTGGGAGGTCAAAAATATTTTTTAATATTTATTTTTATCAAATTAGTTTCTATTTTTTCGAAAAAAATGTTGATTTTTTTTTTCTTTCTTTCTAAAAAAGAAACCAAACAATTACATTGATTTTTGCAAAGTACATTTGCTGAAAACTATAAGATGTATTTAAAATTTCGAATTTAAGAGTTTTTTTTTTTTTTTTTTTCCACAAAGAAAAACTATTGTCACTGAAATAGAGTGATAACAATATATACATCTTGGCCACCAATTCCTAATATAAGGTGGTTAATATAAAAAAAATAATGGGTAAATTACAAATAAATTCTTTGAAATTTATTTAAAACACGATTTGCCCATGTGATTTTGAAGTTTTTAATTTCATAACAAATAACCTTTTTATTAATAAATTATTTAGTCGATTAACAGTTTTTAATGGTATTAAAAATTTATTTCAATTAATAATTCAGATAATTTTATTATTGTATAATAAAGCCGTTAGAAATTTTATTTTTTCAGTTAATTCTATTAAATAAAATATTTTGATAAGAAGTATTTGTAATTTTCTAAACCTTAGGGGGTGTATTTGTAATTTATCCTATAATTAAGGGGGTATTTGGAATTATTTAAATAAGTATACTTTTTGACTTTTTACAAAAAAAAAAAATGAAATATGGGTTAAATTTGAAATGATGTGATCCAAATAAGATGATTGTGTGCTATTTTAGCACATGCCAAACATCTCCCAATTATCTAGTTACAT
Source organism: Camellia granthamiana (assembly GCA_036172215.1). NCBI lineage: Eukaryota > Viridiplantae > Streptophyta > Magnoliopsida > Ericales > Theaceae > Camellia > Camellia granthamiana. The sequence goes on along the minus strand of CM069911.1, from coordinate 72,819,153 downwards.
TAAGGTCCAGTTTGTTTGGCTGCTTCAATTGCTATGGGTCCCATCCACAGCATGTTTGGTATTGTTTCGGAGGATCGGCTTCACAGTCTGTACGACTTAGTAATCCCCCTCAATAGGGGGATTAGCTTAGCTGAGAAACGAGTAGGATTAAGAAAATAGTGAGTAGTTTCAGTCTGTCCGGATGTCCAGTACAGTGCAATTTTTTTTTTACAATCATAGCTGGCTGGCCAAAAAAATCCCAAGTGCACCCTTTTTTTTTATACCAACAATCCCAAGTACACCTTTTGTTTTAATATTTATTTAAATTTTTTAATATAAAAATAATTTTTTAATTTATTTTATTTAAAAATAATTTAACAATCCCATCATTAACCATTTCTCACACTATTATCAAAACACACTTTTACTTAATTCCCTCACTAACAATCCCCACATTAATAATCTTTTCACTAACAATCCCCTCACTACTATTTCCTCCAACCTAATCTGCCAAACAAACGTGGCCTAATAGTCCTTTGTCTATCACTACAGGCGACATTTGAGACTACGTAAAATGAAGTCCTCTGTTTGTTTTGACGTAAAATACTCTACTTATTTTTTATTATTTGGTTGAACAAAAGTCAAGAAACATTTTTGAAGGAAATATTTTTTGTATTATTTTTTAAAAATGACTTACTTTTAAAAATTCTGCAAGTCAGTTATTAAAAAGTTAACTCACTATATTTTCAACACATCTAACATTTTGAAATAAATATCTTATTTCAGTAAAAAATCGTTAATGAGCTAATTTAGTTTTATTTTTTGGCTTTTTGACTAATTTAATCTGACTAAATTAGCTCTATTTGAGAAGAACTTTTGACTTTTTTTGATTTGGATGTGATGGTTGTGAGAAAAAGTAAAATAATTGTAATTTAGATGTGACATTTTGTTTTATTGATTAAATTAATTTATTTTATCTTTTATGCTAATTTAACCACTTTACCCCCTCCCAAACAAGACCTTAGTATTTTGATGTCTACACGTCATTAATTTTGTGGATCTACCTAAAGGGTAAAAACATGAAGGAAAATGTTTCGATGTGCATTATATAACCCAATCATAAAATTATATAAGTTTTTACAAATTTAAATAAATGACACTATAAGAAATTAAGGTTTTAGAGATAAAAATTTAAGAACAAAATTATTTTTTAGAAACAAAATAATTTTGTGGCCAAAAGTGTTATTATTTTATTTTTAACGATAAAATTGGATATTTAGTGATGAATTATTAACATTTTGGGACCAAAAATTGTCTCAAAAAATAAACTGTTTTAGGATCAAGTTATTTTGTCCCTAAAAGTGTATTTATTAGCTACATTTTCAAAATTTTGCCACTAAAAATTCAATTTTTGACTTTTTGGGACGACTTTTAGCGACTGTTCTCATGACAACTGAATTAATCCCTAAATTTTTTTACAACAAAATTTATACTTTCAGAGACAAAAAACTTGGTCTCTAAAATTATTATATGTTATAATGTGATATCACAAAAATATGTAATTGAATACAAATTCGTGTAATTATTATAAAATTACATAAATTTTGATGAACTTAGGTAAGTTATACACAAATTTATAAAATTTTATGATAAAATTATATACGATATATTTCCCAAACATGAAAGCCCGCTTGTTCTGAGAATCGTGTTGGGGAGACAGTGTTAGTCCAGTTCTTCCATGAAGGAGCACTTGCAGATCTCCTACTTTGTGCGGTCAGTATAGGCCTCTCCCATCCGACTTTCAGCAAGTAGGATTACGCCAGAAAGAATTTTACAGTTGATTGCTCTCTCTTACTCTTTTTCAATAACTAAAAAAAATAAATAATGAAATAAATTGAATAGTGTGACTAAAATCTATTTTAAAACATGATGCATGTTATATAGATATTATTATTTTTTATAACATATATTGTTTATATTAGTCTGTCATAAAGAGACGATAGTTAGAAAAATAGACAAGAGGTCTATATATCTATTTGTCTATTTTTCTAAGAAAAAAACTCATAAAATTACTTAAATTTATAGGGATATTTACCAATAAATCCCATCTCACAAACAAGTATTCCATTTAGTTCTAAATTTTTTCTATTGATCTGTTAAGTCTTATTAGTGAAGAGTTTCTTTCTGTGCATTCCTATTTTTTATTTTGGTAGTGCTTTGGTAGATAGTTATACCCTTTTATTAATGTAACAGGTATGATGTGATATCCAATGTGACAGGTATTAATATAACACTCCAACAATGTGACACTCTAAAAAAAAATTAAAAACTTCTTAGTGTACTTTTTCTAAATGTGACATCGTAACGGGTATGATATAACACTTCAAAACTTTTACTCAAAAAAAATAATAATACCTTAGTGTACTTTTTTTAAATATGACAACGTGAAAGATATGATGTGACACTTCAAAAAAAATAAAAACTTCTTAGTATACTTTTTTTAAACGTGACAATATGGCAGGTATGATGTGACACTTTAAAAAAAATTGACAACTCCTTAGTGTATTTTTTCAAACGTGACAATGTGGTAGAGATGATGTGACACTCTAAAAAAAATTAAAAATTCCTTAGTATACTTTTTCCAAACGTGACATGTGACACTTCAATGTGGTGAGTATGATGTGATACTCTAAAAAAATTAAAAACTCTTTAATGTATTTTTCTTAAATGTGACACTCTAATATGGCAAGTATGATGTGACATTAAAATTTTTTAATATACTTTTTCTAAATGTGACGCTCCAATATGGTGGATAATTGAGTCACTATATATATCCAAAAGGACTCAATGGATCACAAAAACAAAAAAAATATGGGACTATATGGATTACAAATCCAAAACAGGAGACTTATTGATCAATCTCCCAATTTTTTAATCAATGATCAAAATTTATTTATGGCATAACCCCATAACAAGAAAAGTTTATATATATATATGTACATAAATGGTGCAAAGTCAAGGTATAGCAAGTCAATAAATTTTCGTGGTGTATGGGATGGTTGGGAATATACCATCCTTGGCATGTTAACAAGAAAAGTCTATCAACTTATAATTATTTCTTTCATTCTATTAAAATTACCTTCCTTATATTATATAAGGATATACAATAATATTTCCAAAATAAAATTATTTCTTTCATTCTATTAAAACTGCCTTATATTATATGAGGATATACAATAATATTTTCAAAATAAAAAAACATTCGTTTCTTGTTGACTCATCTTCATTGCCTGTATATACATACATATTGCAATAACTAATCCGTACAAGCAACCACTTTCTCATACAAAAAAGAGAGACAAAACAATGGCAAAAGGATTCAAGGTTTTGATCTCCCAAATCATCTCATCCTTCCAATTCTGCCACTCCAAAAACCCTTCCAACTTCTCAGAAAATCCTGTCCCTTCATTCCTCCAACTCTCCCCAAACCCCGTCTTCATTCACTGTCTACCGGCAAGCCTGCCCCCTTTCAAACCCCACCGCTCCTCCTTCAAGCACCACGTGTCCTCCATCTTCTCATCCGTCGGCTGTGGGTTCGGCACACAGTACACCTCTGAAGACGACCTCACCGAATCACCGGAATTCAAGTGGAACAAGACGCCACATCGCGAAAGCTACAAGAGGATAATACGTTGTGGTGGAGCTGTGGATGATGATATGGCAAACATTATACACTACTAGAAATATGACTTTTTTCATCTATTTTTTTGCGATTGATTGTTTGCCCGTCGCAAAATATCATTTTTTACATCAAGATCTCATTTTAGTTGGAGATGGAGGAGTTGTAGATTTCATGACACGGCGTCTCGTCCCATTTGAATTCCGGTGATTCGGTGAGGTCATTTTTAGAGGTGTACTGTGTGCTGAACCCACAGCCGACAGATGAGAAGATAGAGGACATGTGGTGCTTGAAGGAGGAGTGGTGGGGTTTGAAAGGGGGCGGGGTTGCCAGCAGGCAGTCAATGAAGACAGGGTTTGGGGAAAGTTAGAGGAATGAAGGGACAGGATTTTCTGGGAAGTTGGAAGGGTTTTTGGAGCGGCAAAATTGAAAGGATGAGATGATTTGGGAGATCAAAATCTTGAATCCTTTTGCCATTGTTTTGTCTCTTTTTTTGTATGAGAAAGTGGTTGTGCAATATGTATATATAGGTAATGAAAATGAGTCAACAAGAAAGGAAAATATCATATTAAATATTTAATATTATTGTATATTTTTATTTTGGAAATATTATTGTATATCCTTATATAATATAAGGAAGGTAGTTTTAATAAAATGAATGAAATTATTATGAGTTGGCAGACTTTTCTTGTTAGCATGCCAAGGATGGAATATTCCCAACCATCCCATACACTCCACGAAAATTTATTGACTTGCTATACCTTGACTTTGCACCATTTATATATATATATATAACTGTAGAAATTTACTCAAAATTTTAAATCTAAAGTGTATATTTAAATTTCTTATTTTGGGGTTATACCATAAATAAATCTTGATCATTGATTAAAATGTGAAAGATGCTGGAACAACTCTCCTCAAGTTGGTTCATTTGCTAAGCACCCCATGCTTTGAAGCCACTGTTATAATGTCGTTGGACGCACATTAGGTGGTTTTGAAGGATTATCAATAGGGTCTTGGATAGTAGAAGGGGGAATAGCCATAGCATCCTGAGCAGTAGGTTGATTGATCCATTATCTATTAGAAATAAAATATAAATAAAAAAAAGAACCTCGGGAAAGATTGTATGAACAATTTAAAAGTAATGATACAAAAACACGACAAACTTAAACAAAAATCATAACAACATTTTAAAAAAAAATACACATTTTGATTTTTTTTTAAAAAAAAAAACCAATTCCTGAAAACTGAAAAAACAAAAAACTCAGACTATTTTTTGAAAACTCGTAACCCAACAAATAAATATATTTGATTTGTCTAAACCAAGTACAAAAAATAAATGAAATTTAATGTAATCATAAGTTGTAGCTCAATTTTATCAAAACTTGAACAAATGAGCAAAGATTCTACTTTCAATACCTTTAATTTGAATAAAGAACACATTAAACAGAACAATCAATATGAACTGAGACATTTTAAACCTTCAATATCTAACCATCTAAAAAAATACAAGTCAACTTAAGTAATTAAATCTGTCTATTTGTTGGTCAACTTAAAAAATCAACCTTTTACATCCAAAACAAGTTTTCTTCCCAAGTGAGTGTTCAGATTAAGGGATTAGTAGATTCAACTTCCAATGTGGCAACATCCAATTACTTACAAACCAAAAATAAATACATTGTTATTGGAAACTAAAAAATTTAGCACCATCATATTCAGTTCTCATGAAACAATAATCAAATACATATATGATATCATATCATATTTTGGCACTGAGGGGTTGCTATTGTGTTAATGACATAACAACAATTGTTGTGTCTTAATTTGAGGCTTATTGGCTTCGTTTGGGTTGGAAGGGTTGGGGCTATTTTAGCCACAAAAAGACAAAATAAGCTTTTTAGCCCAATAAGACAAAACATCACATCCAATCCATAATCATTACATTCTTTTTCTCACAAAAAGTCAAAAAAATAAAAAAGCCCTTCCCAAACGAGGCTTCAAAAAGCCAAAAAGTCAACCCACTTCCCAAACAAACCCAATTATTTATATGATTCAAACTGACATTTTGTAGGGTTCGTCGAGTACTTTAAGCATGTCAAAAATTATTTTAATCAAATATCGATAACCATACGATCGAATTATATTTATCATAAAAAAAAATAAACAGTTTTTCTTTTGAGAAATATTATAAAAAATATGCAATCCGATCACGTAACTATCAATATCTGATCAATATAATTTTTGATATGCATGAAGTACTCGATGAACCCTACAAAATGAACAATTTAGATTATAAAAATAAACCCATAATAAACCTTAAATTGAGGCACATCAGCAACCCCATACCTGTAAATTTGTATCAAATTTGTTTTGTTTGTGGTCCAGATTTGTAATGCATTCGAATTATAAAAGGCTTCACATGAGCAGATTGATAGTTTGGGGGAGGAGATGATATTAAAAAATAATCCGTTCGGCTTAGGGTGTTACCGGACGATCGGCTAGTCGTTCGGCCAAGTGCAATTTTTTATTTTTTTACTACATTTTGGGTAGTACATTTTGAACATTAATATTTAATTTTTTGTTAAGTAAAAACCATGATTTTTATTTATTTTATTATTTTATATAAAAATAATTTAATAATCTCCACACTAACAACTATTATCAAAACAAATATAATTTTATTTAATTTCCTCACTATCAATTCTTTGCATTCTTTCTGAAAACAAACGGACCTTATAAGTTTAGAATTGATTATTAAATAATAATTTATAAGGGCACAAATTTAAAAAGTGTAAGATCACAATAAAATAAAATAAAATAAAATTTTAAACATAAGTAGTATTTTAATATTTAAAAAAAGGATAAATTACAAATACACTCTTTGAGTTTTGCTTAAAATACGAATTTCTCCTGTAGTTTAGAAAATTACAAATACCTCCCTGTCAAAAATTTTTATTTAACAAAATTAATTGAAAAAGTAAAATTTCTAACTGTTCACCTATACAATAATAAAATTATCTAAATTATTAATTGAAATAAAATTTTAACATTAATAAAAATTGTTAATTAACTTGATGATTTATTAATAAAAGAACTTATTTGTTATGAATTTAAAAACCTTAAAGGGCATAATGTAATTTCTAAAACCACAAAGTAATTTGTAATTTACCCTTAAAAAATTAAACTATGACCTGTCCACTTTCACTTTTTTTAAACCCTTTTTTTTTTTTTTTGAACTACCATTTTTTTAATTCGAATTCAAAAATTCAAACCTCTCCGTATTACGCACTTAACATATAATTCACCATAGATTCCGAAGTGTCCTCTAATTACTCTCTCTCTCCTCTCTCTCTCACATCGCTATTTTCAAGAAAAAAAACACTTCTGAAATCACTCAAAGCAAAAACAGTTTTCCCCTTTGACAAAATCTACAATGGGTGCTTTAGGGAAATGGCTGAAATCACTGATTGGTCTCAAGAAGACCCAATCAAGTCACCAAGCAATCCCATACTATCAACCATCACTGACCCATTTGTTTGATTTTCTTGTTTTCTTTGTTTTTAGAAAGTGTCTTCAATATTTTTATTTTATTTTATTTTTTTTTTTGTAGGAAAATGTGGACAGTACTGGTAAGGGTCGAAAGTGGAGGCTATGGAGGAGTGACAAAGGAGGCCACGTGGCTGTGTCTGATTCATCTTCGTTTGGGGTTGATGACATGTTCAGTGCTGCTGTGGCCAATGTGCTTAGAGCTACGACCTAAGATTTCGTGGTGGTCAGGCAAGAGTGGGTTGCGATTAGAATCTAGACCATGTTTCAGGCTTTCCTCGTAACCTTTTTTTTTTTTTTTTTGGTTCTCCTTTCCACTCTGTTTACTCAATTTTTTCATAGCTATACATGTCTTAGCTGTATGTATTTGACGGATTTGTTTGGGATTAAGTTTTCAATTGCTGATGAATGAAATCCAATTCAATCATTTGACAACCCCCTCTCATTCCCCTCTCCCCCCCATATGCGAGTAAACAAAGTGATAAAGAGAAAAAAAAAAATTTAAAAATAGAGTTACCAGAAAAGCCTGAAACATGGTCTGGATTCTGATCGCAGCCCACTCTTGCCTAGCCACCATGAACTATTTGGCCGTAGCTCCAACCAGTCGCCACAGCAGCACTGATCACGTCATCAACCCCAAACGAAGATGAATCAGACACAGCCACGTGGCCTGCTTTGTCACTCCTCCATAGCCTCCACTTTCGACCCTTACCAGTACTGCCCACATTTTCCTACAAAAAATAAATAAAAAATAAAAATTGAAAGCACTTTCTAAAAACAAAGAAAACAAGAAAATCAAGCAAATGGGTCAGTCATGGTTGAGAGTATGGGATTACTTGGTGACTTGATTGGGTCTTCCTGAGACCAATCAATGATTTCAACCATTTCCCTAAAGCACTTACACATAATCAATGATTTCAACCATTGTAGGTTTTTGTCAAAGGAGAACTATTTTTGCCGAGTGATTTCAGAAGTGTTTTATAGTGAAAACAGCGATGAGAGAGAGAGAGAGAGAGTAATTAAAGGACACAACGGTGGATTATGTGTAAGTGCCTAATATGGGAGGTTTGAATTTTTTTAATTTGAATTAAAAAAAGGAAAGGATTAAAAAAAGTGAAAGTGTACCGGTCATAGTTTAATTTTTTTAAGGATAAATTACAAACACTCTTGAGGTTTATTTAAATTATAAATTATTTTATGTAATTTTAGAAATTATATTATGCCTTTTAAGGTTTTTAATTTCATAACAAATAGGTCTTTTTATTAATAAATCAAGTTAATTAACAATTTTTAATAATGTTAAAATTTTATTTCAATTAATAATTCAGATAATTTTATTATTGTATAGATAAATAGTTAGAAATTTTACTTTTTCAATTAATTCTGTTAAATAAAAAATTCTGACAAGGATTGTAGTTTTCCAAACTACAGGGGGAATTCGTATTTTAAGCAAAACTTAGAAACTGTATTTGTAATTTATCATATTTTAAATATTAAAATACTACTTATATTTAAAATTTTATTTTATTTTATATTATTATCTTACACTTTTTAAATTTCCGCCCTTATAAATTATTATTTAATAATCAATTCTAAAGTTATAAGGTCCGTTTGTTTTCAAAAAAAATAAAAGGAATTGATAGTAAGGTGATTAAGTTAAATTATATTTGTTTTGATAATAGTTGTTAGTGCGGAGATTATTAAATTATTTTTATATAAAATAATAAAATAAATAAAAATAATGGTTTTTACTTAACCAAAAATTAAATATTAATGTTCAAAATGTACTGCCCAAAATGTAGTAAAAAAATAAAAAATTGCACTTGGCCGAAGGATTAGCCAATCGTCCGGTAACACCCTAAGCCGAACAAATTATTTTCTAATATCATCTCCTCGTCCAAACTATCAATCCGCTCATGTGAAGCCTTTTATAATCCAAATGGATTACAAATCTAGACCACAAACAAAACAAATTTGATACAAATGGCGGATTTGAGATTGCAGATTGATTTTTTCCAATCTGCCAAGTTTTCGGCAGATGACGGATTTGAAGTTCATTTGGCCCCAATCGAACCACCAAACCGCGAACACCCTTAGTAATTTGCAAGACTTTGTATTTTCAATTTGTTTAGATATTCTGTTTGTGTTTTTAATTAAAAAGAGTTTAAATATTTGTTGAATATATTCTGTTAAAAAAGAGTTTTCAATTTGAATATATTTTTTAAATTGAAAAAAATAAATGTATTATTTATCTATATTTTTTTATTTTTAAATCTAACTCTAAAAATAATAAATTAAAAAGATGATATATGATAGTTGATTTTTATTTTCAAAAACAGAGATAGATATAACAATACAGATGCATACAATCTCTACCACTACTCTGTTCATGATTTTGGTGGTTTGAATTGTTTTTATATTTTAAAAATCACATATTGTAATACTTTACATAATACTTTATGTAGATGAGGCATGTTGTGATTGTAATATGTGGATGAGGCATGCAATGATTATAATATTCTAAAGTCTCAAACTTTCTTTCTTTGAAAGAGGCATGCAGTGATTGTAATACTTTTTTAAGTCATTGACTGTAAAACTTTTTTTTTTTTTTTTTTTTTTTTGGAGAAAGTGCACAAGTTGAATTATGTTAAAAATTTATAAAATTTTAAACTGCCAAACCGATTCGCATTCATCCGTTAATCTACCAATCCGCTCAATCCACATCCGTCGGATTGGCGGACGGATGCAGATTGATTTTTTCCAATCCGCTAATCTGGCAGACTGGAGGTTCTGTGGCCGCAATCGACCCACCACGCCCACCCCTAATACAAACTCTTAACATTCTGCAAGGAGAAAAAAAATCAACCAACCACAATCATAAAAGTGAAGAAAATTATATAATTTTTCTGGAGGCCTCCTTACATTTAAAGAGAGAATATGTTATGAAGAAGTGTTATTTTATTTTTAGGTAATTCTGCTATTAGTGATTTTCTATTTTCTTATACACTATCTTAACTGAAGCATGTGGCTTTACAATTTGATGATTTGAATTGTTATTTGATGGATTCTTTTTCTATCAATAATGGATTTACTATATATGCATGAGTTTTTACACAGAAGATTTTGCAAAGGAATGGGTTTCCACTTTTGATTGCCACGGACGGATGGTAATCTAGTATCCCAATCAAAGCAACAGTTCTCAGGACTAAGAAAAAAACTAATAACATTCAAAAAATAAATAAATAAATCAACCAAAGTGAAAAAAATTATATATTTTTTCTTGAAACCTCCTAACATTTAAAGAGAAAATATGTTGTATTCATGCAAACCTGGATAGTATGGTGAAGGCGATGGAGAGTCTCTGACGAACGTAATGAAAAGTCTTCGGCGAAAGTAAGCTTCTAGGGTTTTTGAGACACGGATACTTGAGAGTTTGACTGTAAAAAGAAATCAAAGTAAAATAAACTGTAAGATCATAAACGATGTAGTTTTGAATTTAGGTTTTCTTATATTCTATATTATTATATTAAGTGAGCCACAACAAAAAAAAGTTGGAAGATAGTATCAACTATAGCACGAGGGAAATAGTCAGAGCCCATTAATCTCCTTTTATTTTATTTTTGGTAATTATAGCCCTATACCTTGATGAGATAACTAAATCATGCCATTAAGTCTAAATGGTTACATGTTCTCATAAATTTCAAACTATTAATAAACTAACACCATAGGGCAATGCCCTCATAAACATCAAACTATTAATAAACTAACACCATAGGGAAAATTCTTACAGTAAAACAAAACCACATAGCCACAATCAATTCCATCTAAAAGTTTAAGCTCTGCAAAAAATAACAGATCCAGACAAATGCCATTCAGCATTTCAAAATTGATAGGAGGCTTTGATCCTCAACCTCCAACTAAAAATAACACCATTTAACTTTTTGCATCCCATTGCTAGAATGGGCAAACGTAATATAGCCAAAACAAATGAACAGGGTAACCATTTCTTACAAAAACAGGACCGAAGAGCCACAGAAAAACCTGGCCTCGTTTCATAATAATGTTGAATAGCAGAGAAACAGTAGAGCCAGTGAGGGAAAAAATCTTAGTACGAGAACTTAAAATTATATCATATCATATCCACTTAGAGACAACTACAAACATGAACCAAATCAATATTTTCATGAAAGCTGAACAAAAATAGAAAAGCAGTAGCTAGTAGGTTGCCTAGAATATATATCAAATAATGATTCTTGAGAAGGGAAGAGAAAAACAGAGCAGAGCAGAGAAGAGACAAGAATAGAACAATACCTTCGATCGCCACTGCCGCCGCTCGCTACCGATCATAAACCCTAATTACTGAAAAAATTAAAAAAAAAAAAAATAGAACACACTCACATAACAAAGGTTGAGAAGAGAAGAGAAGAGAAGAAGACCTTCGAATCGATGCTTCGATCGCTGCGCGCCGCCACTGTCGCCGATAGTCGATCGTCGCTCGCCACCACTCTCGCCAATCGCCGCTCGTCGCTCGCCCCCATTCAAGTGATAGAGAGAGACTGTCGTCTGGGGCTACAAAACATTAAATGGAAAAAGGGAGGGGCAGGACAGAGGGAAAAAGCGCAAGAAAATCTCTCGTGTGTCCCACAAAGTTTGTTTGAAAATTTAATAATTCATTTAGAATTTTAATATATCTCAAAAAAATAAACAAAGTTTGTTTGAAAATTTGATAATTTATTTAGAATTTTAATATAACTCAAAAAAACAAAAAAAGATTTCCCGAATTAAAAAGTAAAAAGATTGGGGGGAGGAAATAATATATACACTTCAAAAAATAAAAGAATATTTTCCGAATTAAAAAGTAAAAAGATTTCAAGGTCTCCTCATGTATATCATCTATATATAAAAAAATAAAATAAAATAAAATAATTTAAGATGATTCCATAATCATAATATTTTTATTTTATCATATTTTTCCTTAAAAAATAGACAAGTATATTGTTAAAAATAAATCATTTTTTTAAAGACAAATGTGAGATAAAATTAATATGTTATAATTATTGAATCAATTTAATTTTTTTATATATAAATAATATACTCGAAGAATTATAAAAAATGATCAAACAACACCTCTCTAGTTAAGATGAGGACGGGAGAGAAGCATACCCCAAGCTTATATTGCATTGGGAGTGTTGGCACAGCTTTTTGTACCCAACTTATAACTTTTAGCTTAAAACAAGCTAAAACTAGCTGTTTGTTCCAGCTTAATCATACCAACTTAAACTTATAATAGCTTTTTTTAAAGGTAAATAATCTGATTTTGAGAATCTACTTCAAGGGTGCTTCTGATTCTCAACTTAAGCGGAAAAGGGTCAAAATTACTTAAATGCTCTTCACCAATTTGAAGTATTACCAAATTGTGATTATATAAACCACAAAGATATCACTGTTCTCTCTGAAAGAGAGAGATGGCGATTTTCGACGATGAGAGGAGATTTTCGGTGAAGCTCTCTCTCTCTATTCGCCGATGTGCCTTTCCTCTCTCTCTCTCTTCGTCTGCCACAGCATACTTATGCCGTCGTTGTCAACGCCTCTACAACAGTTGTCAATCTCCTCCTCCGTGGCTTCAGGGACACCACTATAGCGCCTTCTTCTGCTTCACGTCTTCTTCTCATCGCATCGCCACCATCATACTCAACCACCACTGCTATATCTCTCTTTCTCCCCTACTCTTTCTACAACCGTCGCAATCGCCATGATCTTCCTCGCGATTTGCCATCATTGCAACCCTCAAGACTAAATCGCAACAACAAGCTCCTCAGATCTAGGGTTTTTTGTGGTGGTAAAGGAGATGGATGAGCTGAGAGAGGGCTTCTTGCAGACTATCGGTGACGGGAAGGACATCTTGCAGACCACTGATGGTGGCTAGGGTTTTGCAAAATTGTAATGAAAAAAAAAAAAGAAAAAAAACAATTTATTTCAATTAACTTCCATTTAATTTTAAAAAAAATATTTCAATTAATATTGAAATAAATTGGGCAATTTATATCTATTAATAAAGGGAAATTTTTTTTAAGGTCCCTAATAATAGTAATTTAGAGGATAAAGGACACCAAAAAAAATGATGATGCATCACGTCCCTCAACTAGAACGCGCGCATTTTTAATTCTTTCTTGGACCAAAATACCCTTCACAAATCAACTGAGAACACTCAACTGGATTCTGACGACTGAGTTTCATTCCAAACATCCAACCATCTTCACGAGCAAGAGAACAAGAGAATTAGGATTTCACAATCATCTTCACTATCGACATTAGGGTTTCATTATCTTCTGCGAAAGTCTTTTCCATTCCTTCCTCACAAATTTCTCTCACCCGTTTTCATTATTCATCGTCATCTCAGTTCATCTTTATCTCATTGCATCTTCATCTCAGGGCATATCAGTTCGTAATTAGGGTTTCATTCTCACTCTAGTAAGTTTTCTACAATCTAACGAGTTTTTCTCTGGAAACACAGTTAATTGCACATTATATTTTGCTTCCATTAATTAGGGTTTCAATTTCGTAATAAAAAACTACATGAATTTGAAAAATGTTATTTCTCTGAGTTTTGAACTTATTCTTGTAGATGTTTGTGTGATTTTGTTTGTAAATTTCTCTGACATTTGAACTTCTCTACTATTTGCTTGATGTATGTTTCTTCTTTGAATTTTCTCTGACATGTTTATTCCCCATTTGTTTTTGTTTATTCCCTTATTTTCTCTGGCATGGTTAATTTCATTCAAATTGCTCTCTTCTGTAAATTTCTCTGCTCTATAAATTTCTCTGGCATTTTCATTTTCTTTGGAATGTGAAATTTTCTTAGGCATTTTCATTTTCTGTGTTTGCTAAATTTATATTTCTTTTTTGAATTTTCTCTGGCTATGTTTTACATCTATATGTAATATTACTCTCTTGTCTGTGTTTAAGTTTCTCTGGCATTTATAATTTTCTCTGGCCACATCACTTTTCTTCCTTGCGTGTCTCTGTTATGTTTAAATTTCTCTGGTTATGTATGTAAATTTCTCTGGCATTTTAATATTATGGAATGGAAATTGTCTCTGGAATGTGTTTGAATTTTTTCTGGCTATATTTTACATCTATATGTAATATTACTCTCTTATCTGTGTCTAAGTTTCTCTGGCATTTATAATTTTCTCTAGCTACATCACTTTTCTCCCTTGTATGTCTCTGTCATGTTTAAATTTCTCTGGTTGTATATGTAAATTTCTCTGGCATTTTAATATTATGGAATGGAAATTTTCTCTGAAATGTGTAATTTTCTCTGGAATGTGTTTGAATTTTCTATGGCATTTTCATTTTCTGTGCTTGCTAGATTTATATTTCTTTCTTGAATTTTCTCTAGCTATATTTTACATCTATATGTAATTGTTATCAATTTTTGAAAATTTTTCTATCATGTTTATGTTGTTTTGTTTATTTTCTCTGGGAATGGAAATTAGCTGTGGCAACATGTATTCCACACAAAAACACTTAGTATTCTCTTGTCTATGTCTAACTTTCTCTGGAATTTATAATTTTCTCTGGCCACATTACTTTTATCCCTTGTTGATTTCTCTTGCATGTTTATGTTGCTTTTTTTATTTTCTCTGGGAATGGAAATTTTCTGTGTCTAGATGTATTCCACAAGAAAACAATTAGTACTCTGACATTTAATTTTCAGTGTATAATTTTCTTTGACATTTATAATTTTCTCTGGCCACCTTAGTTTTCTCCCTTATGTGTAATTTTCTTTGACGTGTTCAATTTTCTATAGCATGTTTAATTTTCTCTGGGATTTAATGTTGACATCTTTATGTTTTCATTGTCTAGAAATGGCGAAACACAAAAGCAGCAAAACACCATAAACACCACGAAAGAAACAGAAACTCTCTGAGTCTTCTTATGATCTTAGATCAAAAAGCAGCAAAACACCACAAACTTCTCGCCAAAAAACACAAGTCCAAGGTGATGAAGCAACAAGCATCAAGATGAATACCCCAACTTTAAAAGACTCAAGCTCAAAGGGGAAAAAAAAACACCTGTTAAACTCTAAAGAAGGAGAGCTCGTTACAGCATTCAATACTGATCCAACCTCTCATCTATTGTCTCCTTTTTTTAAACCTTTAAATTCAATTCAAACCAACTTGAAGAGCTTCAAAAGACTCCATTCTGGTATTTGATCCAAGCTCTAACCACTGAAAGGTTGGATCCAAGGAAGTCTATGAAATCTGATAATGATGTAGTTACAATAATCCAATGTTACAATGAAAAAACGAAAGCATTCACAGTTGGTAAAAAAACTTGACCTTTACAACCAATGACATGACCTTGATTTTTGGTTTGCAAGGTGGTAAAAGAGCCATGTCATTGAGATACTCAAAAAAAGCCAAACACTGCATTCCTAAGGCGGAGATTCCCAAAGGACACAAGGCTCACTAGTCCTGTTCTTAAGAATGCCTTGGTCAAAGCAATGAAAGCCAAGTAACCAATTGACTTCAAAGATGTAGCAATCATTGTTACCTTATACTTGTGTCTCACCCTATTTTTTGCAACAAGTGGGAATTCAATAGGGTGGGTTTTTATCAAGTACGTGGAACCTCTTGAATCAATGAAGTAGTATGATTGGCTAGAAGCAATCACAGCAACATTGATCGATTCTATCACAACATTGCACAAAACTCCAGAAAAAGTTACGGGGTGTATCATTGCATTGTTGGTAAGTAGAATTTCCATTCAAATTTACAATTATGATACTTACATGTGTGTTGAGCAAAATTTAATTACTTCAATTTCCATCACAGTATTGGCTATGTGAACATGCGAATATCATTGACTCGGCAGACAGTAACACAACTAAATTCCCAAGATGTGCCAAGTGGAACCTACAAAGCTTGACCAAACAGCTGCAGAAGACACCAGTCCACTTTCTTGTACCTCGACAAGTTAGATTTCTATCGCAACTGAAATCTCAGTGAAATTCCAAAATTTCTTTGACAACTGGTTTGTTTCCCTTCTTGTGCCTTGCTTAATTTGATCGATTTTCTCTGTGATGCAATATCTTATATGGAATAACTTATGTGCCTTGCCTGATTTAGATCAATTTTCTCTGAAATTTCAATTTATGTTACTTTTTTGATTACCAATGGTTTATTTATGCCCTTGTAATGAGTTCTCTCTGGAATCCAAATTTCTCTGACCATAATTATAGTAACATTCACTTATATGCCTTGATTGATTTTCTCTGATATCTAAATTATGTTGCTTGTTTCATAAATTTCTCTGGCCCATAAAATTATTTCTCTTTTTGTGTAATTTTATCTGGCCCATAACTTATGTGCCTTGATTGATTGAGATCAATTTTCTCTGAAATTTGAATTTATGTTGCTTCTTTGATTAACACTGTTTATTCCTGCCCTTGTAATGAATTTTCTTTGGAATCCAAATTTCCCTGACCACAATTATAGTAACATTAACTTATATGCCCTGTTTGATTTTCTTTGATATCTAAATTATGTTGCTTGTTTCATAATTTTCTCTAACCTATAAAATTATGTCTCCTTGTGTGTAATTTTCTCTGGCCCATACAATTTTCTCTTAAATTTGTTTCCCATTAGTATAATTTAGATGAATTTTATCTAGCTTATTTGAATTTTTCTCTCAATGAACTTTAAATATTTCTCTAATAAAAGAGCCTTCTGTTACAGATAGATAGCAAGGAACGAGTTAAAAACCCATCAGAGGAGTTTTGTCTTGGTAAAAAGAAGAAGAAAGAATCAAAAAAGGCATTAACCAAATTCAAGGAGACATTAGAAGAGTCATCTGAAGAAGAAGGAGGAAATGAAGAAGGAGAAGGCAACATAGAAGAACAAGAAGCAAGCAATGGAGAAGAAGATCAAGCAAGCAGTGCAAAAGAGGAAGCTAGAGAAGAAAATGAAGAAGAAGAAGAAGAAGACAAAGAAGACAATGAACAGAAAGAAGAAGAAGACTATGAAGAAGAAAATGAAGAAGAATAAGGCACTGAATCAAAAGAGCAAGAAGAAAACAATGAGGAAATATATGAAGAAGAACATAATGAGCCGATGGACCAACATCATGATAGCATTTGTGGCTCAACAATGCATCAGCCTCAAGAATCTGAGGAATCAAAGCATGCTCAAATTGCTAATCTACATCAAAGACTAAAGGCACTTTCTAAATCCAAAATAGAAGCAGAGAAAAATTGAAATGAATTACTTCAAGACAAGGACATTGCAATAAGAACCTTGACATCAAGTAACTCAAAACTTCAAGAAAGAGACAGCACAAACCAAATGAAACTAAGGATGTTGGACATTCAAAAAGAAGATGATAAAAAAACAATTCAACAGTTGAGATGTTCAATTTCACAGCTTGAACTGAAAATGCTAGCTTGCATGAACAAATTCAAGAACTATCTGTCCAACTAGCAACACAACCTTATCGAACACCAACACAAGTTCAACCTCAAGGTCAGTGAAAATCTTGAACCACATAACTCAGAGAAATTTCTATTTATTACAATTTTATCTGTCAATAGTAATTTTCTCTAAAAGTTAAATTTCCCTTACCACATTAGTTTGGCCAGTTTGATTTATGCTGCTTATTTGATTTTCTCTGTCTATTTGGTTCCATATGTGTGTAATTTTCTTTAGATTTTGTAACTTCTCTGACCACGTTGATTTTTGGGGCATGTTTGATTTTCACTGTGTATAGTTGCAATAGAAGTGAAATAACAACCAATAACCCAGCAAGAACAAGTGGCACACAAACAATAACCAAAACAAAAGACAAGTCTATGGTAACTAGAAAATATTGAATCAAATAAATTTACATATTGAAATATGATCTGTGACTTCAAAGTAATTTAACTCTTACTGATATTTTCACTGTCTACGGTGAAAAAAGAGCCTACATCAATGATAAAGAATTTAAAGGCAAAAAAAAAAAAGGAAAGAAAAGTAAGATCTAAACTTTCAATATCCCAAAGTTGTGAAGATGACTAAAGGTTCAAAGCAAGTTGCAAAGCCAATAGAGCAAACCACCAAAAACAAAGAAGTACTTGATGCCGATGACTATGTCTTGCATCCACCAACAAGCATTAGGAAATCTTGGGTTTTTCCACAAAGTCTACCAGTTGCAAAATTAGTAAAAGAACATGTCAAAGATGTCTTGCAACACATATCAAATGTGTCTGGACTAGAGTAAGTACAACAAATAAAATAGAAGATGACAAATAACAATTTACTAACTTATATTGCATTAACAACTACTAAATCCCTTCTTTGTCATCTTGTAGGGCTTTAATCTGGACAAGTGAGTTGAATCTAATTACTTTTGAAGATATTGGAAACCTAATAAAGGAAAAAGAAATTGCTAACAATGTAAGTCTTTCATTAAATTTCTCTGCAATGTTTCATCAACCTTTATAAACCAATGTTACAATTACAAATGATATTTTTCAGGCCATTGATGGTTATGGAGAGATATTATTTGCCGACCATAGGAGAAAAGGACAACAACTAACTTCAATTTTTTTCACATGCATGAGCTTGGTATGTTACTACTCTTTTATTTGATTTTCTCTGGAATTTACTTACTACTTTCTCTTGTTAAGATATTTCTTAAAGCCAGTTGTGTCACTAGTCTAATTTTCTCTGGCTAGTTGTGTGCATTGAAAATTTCTCTGTATGTACATTTATGAAATTCTTGTCATTTAAACCTTCTTAAAACCATTTTTTGATTTTCTCTGACCGCAGAACTTCATTATGATGACGGAAAATCAAACTTTCCAAGTCTCATTATTTTACAAGCATCTTGAAACTGAATGGAGAAACTACAGGTTCCTCCATTTCCCAATAAATATCGGGGGCAATGAGAAGTCAATAGATGGAAATCATTGGACCTTGCTTGTCTTGGACAAACAAAACAATTTATGGAGGTACTACAACACACTAAGGCCAAGGAGAGATGATGCACAAGAAAAATATCTCAAAAATGCAAAATAATTGACAAGTGCAAATTTCTCTGATCCATGATAATGTTTATGTGATAATAATTTTCATAAAATCCCATTAATTTGTGTGTAAATTTCTCTGTTATTTAAAAATTATTTTTTTGCAGCAAGATTATGTAGAGAATTTTTTGAAAGCTTGACTTGAAAGAGAGACACAATCACAACTCTCTTTCAAATTAATAGACTCACAATATGTCGACAATGCTCCACAACAAGGCAGTGATTCGTAAGTTTCATACAACATCTATAAATGAGATAATCTAATTTGAATGTTTCTTAAAACTAACTATACCTATAATTTGTATGCCATGTGGATTATGGCCTCTTTGTATGTTACATAATAAGACAATATATCAATCATGAACCTATCAGCTCGACATTGTCGAAACAAGATATAAGGTTGACGAGGGCAGAAATCATAGAGAGATTTGCGACTGAAGTTGGCCGGTCATGGACAGAACCAATTCAAATAGCACCAGAAGAATAACCAAAAGTATAATAGTGAAACGACACTAGTGAAAGGAAGGCAATGCACACAATGCAATTAGAGGTAACCCCTCAAATTTTTTTTTCATACATTGGAGGAATGGTGATGTTTGACATGTATGTATATATCTATTTTTGACTAATGTAAATTTCATAGCTATCTTGTCTGAAGATTGTTTGAAGAAATGATGATGTTTGACATGTATGTAAATTTCCACACAGAGAAAATTGTCTGAAGAAATTTCTCTGGTATGAAGTTACCAGAATTTCACAGAGAAATTTAACTCGTATTGTACCAAGAGGGTGCCTATATGATCACGTAATTTGTAATGCACTGTGTTGGTAAAAAACAATTATCAAATTCAAAAAACACAATGTACACAGTAAATTTCTCTGTTATTGGAAAATTTTTCTAGATTAATTTGACCTCAAAAAACACAATGCACAAAGTAATTTTCTCTGCTAGTGGCAAATTTCTCTGGATGAATTTCACTGGTATTGTAAACACACTACCTATAGTATGTTTCAACAAACACAATGCACACAGTAAATTTCTCTTTTATTAACAAATTTCTCTGGATGAATTTGACCTCACAAAACACAATGCATATAGTAATTTTCTCTACTAGTGGCAAATTTCTTTGGATGAATATGACTGGTATTATCAACACACTGCCTATAGTATGTTTCAATAAACACAATGCACATAGTAAATTTCTCTACTATTGGCAAATTTCTTTAGATGAATTTGACTGGTATTATAAAGGCACTCTCAAAGTATGTTTCTAAAAACATAATACAAAAAATAATTTTCTCTGCTATTGGAAAAATTTTCTGGATGAATTTGATTGGTATTATATACACACTGTCCAAAAAGTACATTATAAAAAACAAAATACACAATAATTTTCTCTGCTACTGGCAAATTTCTCTAGATTAATTTAACTGGTATTATAAACACACTGCCCAAAGTATGTTTCAAAAACACGAGTGCATTGATCCAGAAATTACAGAAAAAAATTCAAAGAAAATACTAAACACAACGCACAACAGACACATTATTTTTGTAATAAAATCCCCTAAAATCCTCAAATGTATTATTCAATCAATAAAATGTATTATCCCCAACTATTTAACGGCGATTCCTTGCATGTCCTCTTATTATGACGACCAATACTCTCATATCGACTACACTTTATCACCCTTTTAAACTCTCCGTAGAAGCAATTTTGTTCTTCTTTGGCCTCCCAGCTGGTCTCTTATTCAATGAAGGTAAAATCATAGCATCATCAATGCTACATACAGGTTTTTCAACAGTTGGAACTAGGCCAATCGAAAACGAGTATGCTTGACGATACATATCAGCATGAAAAAAATGGTTTAACAAATGAATTCAAATTCTTTCCACTCCTAAAAATTGCAACAACAGTATGTTGACATGGATACCCATTTATTTCCTATTTTCGACATGAACAAGTTCTCAACCCAAGATCAACCATAACCAAAGGAAAACAATACACTTCAAACACATTATCAGATGATAAACTCACATTCCATATCCTCCCATCCATGAAAGCCTTCTCTAACACACTATCCATATGAGGACATAGAACTTTATTCCATTTACTAGAAAGCAGCCTCCTATCAGACCTCATATTCATGATTTGCAATCGTATCATGTCCACCAAATTTGTTATTGGCAAGTGCCGAGCTTCTCGTATCCATGAATTGAATGACTCAACAACATTTGAATACATTTCACCA
Organism: Camellia granthamiana; assembly: GCA_036172215.1. NCBI lineage: Eukaryota > Viridiplantae > Streptophyta > Magnoliopsida > Ericales > Theaceae > Camellia > Camellia granthamiana. The sequence continues at coordinate 72,797,629 of CM069911.1, read as the reverse complement.
TAACGTTTCCCCTCAAAATATGCATCACTTCAATTTTCATATGATAAACTTCTCAAGAAAACACTCACAATGTCTCCTCCCTCACTTTTTAATTCATTTAACTTGAGATGGAATGATGCATTTGTTGGCGCATATGTACATTCTGAAAACTTGGACACAATCGTCTCCCTAACCAAATTTGTGTTTCCACATGATAACCTATCCCTCAAATTCCTCTTTAGATGTTCAAAACAAAATCCATGATAGCAATTAGGAAAAAACCTAGCAATTCCTTTCGCAATACCACAATGTCGATCTGATATGAAACTTATCACCCTCTTCGATCCCAATACTTCACATAAATGTTCAAGGAACCAACACCAATTGTCTTTATTCTCAGCATCAACAATGGCAAAATCTATAGGAAAAAACCTACAAAACAAATAGGAACAAGCATATTATATATACACATGTAGAGAAAATTAGAACAATAAACAACCAGAGAAATTTGACACTGCCAACATCCAAAGAAACTTCACACAGTGGCCAAATCCAGAGAAAATTCACTTAGTGACCAAATCCAGATAAAATTCACACAGTGGCAACATCTAGAAAAAATTCAATTAGTGACCAACTACAGAGAAAATTCACACTTTGACCAAATCTAGAGAAAATTCACACAGTGGCCACCTCCAAAGAAAATTCACACAGTGGCCACCTCCAGAGAAATGTTGAGTTAAAGGTTTTGCACTTACCTCTTCAAGTATTTGCCCAGAAACTAAGTTGGAAGTCATCCTAGCATGTTTACTAGTACGAATAGCCACACCACACGTATGTTCATTGTTCAAAGTTCCTATGTAAAAGAACCCATTTGTTTTTGCCGTGACCCTCAGCTTGTCATTTTAACATACATAAATTGAAAACCAACCTCAATAGCATACTTGCACAAAACAGTAAGGAACTCAGCCACACCACCCTCAAACTTTTGTCCAACACTCGTAATATTATTTCGTCAACAAGCTGACAATAACACCTTTTCTTGGTGAGAACAAACCTTAGAGAGTGAATTCCTTTCAATATCCACAAGCCTGTCACATTCACCATGCACAACATCTACCCAATTAGACCCCACTTCATCCTTTTAATCAGAAGTAATACACCTAATAACTGAAACATCAACTATATCAACACCACGTACACAAACAACCCTCAACATATTCAAAAAATCAATATTATTTCAAACCATACAATTCGGATGGCCCAAAATAGAATATGAAATACACATCGTCTGAAGTTTCAAATTCTCCCATGTTTTACACAAAATGCCAACCAATTACTCAAAATTCAATTCACATGAAACATTAATGACAATAGTATCATTCCCATATTTGCACAGCAACAGCACTGCACTGTCCATCTAAACTGAAAGAAAAAAACGCGAAAAATAACTTGTTCAATATAAAAACACTTCACAAGAACAACATACAAGTCCAGAAAAATTTGTGTCTTTTATAATTTTCTCTGTATTATAATAAGAAGTTTATAATTTTCTCTGGATTCAAGTAAAAGTCCAGCGAAATTTACAAACTTATAATTCAACTTCAAAATAACAAAAACAAAATCACAAATAAAATTAATGAGTTCAGAGAAAATCACAGAGAAAACTAATGCTAACTATTAAACACAATCATAGACAAAAATCACACATAAGATATGCTATGAAATTATAATCTTCTCTGTGTGATTGTGCAGTATTGGACTCAAATCAAAATCCAGAGAAATTTATGAACTTATATTCACCTTCAATATAACAAAAACAAAATCACAAAGAAAATTAATGCTAATTATTAAACAAAATGACTCACAAAAATCATAGAGAAAATCTGTAATGAAATTATAATATTCTCTGTGATTTTCACTGGACTACAAGCTTCCAATTTCCTCTAGACTACAAGCTTACAATTTTCATTGGACCACAAGCTTACAATTTTCTCTGTGATTTCCGTTTCATTATAATAACAAACAAACAATTTTCTCTGGAATACAAAGAAAAGTGCAAAAATCAAAAGTACAAAAAAAAAAAAAAAACAGAGCACAAAACTTAGGAAAGTGCAGAAAACTCCATCGTCAATAACAAAGAATGAAAAATCAACTTCAAAAATAAAAACAACTACACTAAGTTGGCTTTTCTCTCGCATTGATCAAAATTGAAAACAAAAACCTAATTCAAAATACACTAGAAAAACTTCTTTGAAATCGGAGTCCTTACATACAAATCAAATGAAAAAACAAAAAAATGTACCTGATTCAACTCCACTGGAAATCAACTTCTACATGATCAACGGAAATCAACTTCTACACAACTACAAAATCAACTTCTACGTGATCAACGAAAATCAACTTCTACACGCAACTTCTACACGACTACAAAATCAACTTCTACACGACTACAAAATCCCTACAAAATCTCCACAAAAATTTGCATCATCAAAATCTCTATCGTCAAGTTCATCCCAACGTAATCTCCTACAAAAATAGCAACATAATCTTCAGTTTCCAAAATTGAAAACCGTATATTATAAAGAAGGGTAAAATATGTATTTTATAAACTAAAATAACATTGAGAGACCTTAGGTATCAAAAAATATTATTGTGGATCTCTCCTCATACTAACAGTTGGGTAGGGATCTTAGACCAATTTTTCCTTAAATAAATTGCACAATTTTATTTCAATTAATCTTGATATAAATTTATTTCAATTAAATAACTTCTATAAAAATGAAATAATAAAAAAATGAAATAACTTCTATTAAATGAAATAAATAAATAAATAAATAAATAAATAACAATTGTTGTAATGAAATTTATCAATTTTTATATTAATTGATACTAATTATATTAACTTCTATTAATGAAATAATTTTTTTTTAAATTAAAACTGAAGAAAATGAAAAAATAACAATTTTTATATCTTATAAGGGCAAAAAGGACATTACACAGCAAAAAACTATTTTACAGCTTATTCAACCAAACACTACTTTGCTGATTAAATCTATAATCCAACAGCTATACCAAACAGATTAACAGTTTCTGATTAAAGTCATAATCTATAATCTATTGAACTATAATCTATAATTTGTTTTAATAGTTACACCAAACTGGGCAATTCAATTTCAAGGGTTATGTACTAGAAAGACCCAACTCTTCCCAACTTCTAAAACAAAATGAGCATTCATCAATTTCTTACAATTAGGGTGTAAATGGTTCAATTTGGTCAGTATTAAGAGTATATTTACTGCACCGATGTTTTCAGTTTTTATTATTAAGAAACTAATACAGACCCTATGCTACGGTTCGATTTTGTCAGTTTGATGTAGAAAATAAATTTATATGAAACTTTGAAAAAATTTATAGTAGATTATAGAATTTTACATTAAAAATAAATGAAGAAAAGATATAAAAATTGCTCTATAAATGTTTTTCTCTCTAATTTTTATCACAAAAGTGTATTATATTAGTTACTTCTCATATAATGTTCAAGAAATAAAAGAAGATTTCAAGGTCTCCTAATGTATATCATCTATAAAAAATAAATAAATAAATTAATTAAGATAATTCCATAATCATAACGTCTTCATTTTATCATATTTGTCCCTAAAAAATGGATAAGAATATTTTTAAAAATAAAACATTTATTTTTTTAAGGACAAATGCAAGATAAAATAAATATGTTATAATTATAGAATCAATTTAATTTTTTTTATTATAAATAATATACTCGAAGAATCCTAAAAAATGATCAGACATCACCTCTCCAGTCGAGATAAGGACAGGAGAAGCATACCCCAAGTTTATATTGCATTCAATTTCAAGGTTTACATACGAGACAGACCCAACTCTTCCCAACTTCTAAAACAAAATGAGCATTAATCAATTTCTCACAACTAGGGATGTAAGTGGTTCGGTTTGGTCTGTGTTCAGAGTATATTTAGCACCACACCGATCTTTTCAATTTTTATGATTAAGAAAATGATATAAACCGTATGCTGTGGTTCGATTTTATTGGTTTGATGTAGAACAGAAATTTATATGAAATTTAAAAAATGATTATAGTAGATTATAAAATTTTACATTAAAAATAAATGAAGAAAATATATAAAAATTGCTAAATAAATGTCTCTCTAATTTTTATCACAAAAGTGTACTATATTAGTTATTTCTCATATAATGTTCAAGAAATTATAATATAAAAATATTTAAATATAATATTCGATCAATTCGATTTGCATCGGTACAAAAAAGTTTCATAACCGAAACAGCCCGTATGTTATGAAAAATAGACCAAAAACTTCCGGTCAGTTTCGATCGATCAACTCGATTTTATCGATTTTTCTTACATCCCTACTTGCAACAAGAAGCCATTGGCTATTTGATCATGAGGGTCTAGCACAACTTTTTTCGTTTTTCCTTTTCCTGGGTGCACAAATTATGAGTCCAACAAAATCTTAATTATTATCTATATATCAATCTAAGACCACATGTAAAAGGTATACACAACAATGAGAGAATAAACACATGTAAATATTTAATAAATAAATGAAGAAAAAATGCACATAATGAAATTAAAGGAATGCAGTCAAAATATTGTATCTAACCCCATCCATTACATCCAAAACACAAGATTTTGGAAGCTTCGATTGCCAACTCGGCGAGTTCCCTGTACTCCTGCTCGGTGCCCAAACTTTGCTCCCTCTCTTCTTGGCCAAACCAAATTCCTGACTTTTGCTTATTCCAGGACCCAACTTTTTCCGGTTCATCACTTTTTCCAATAAATTTCTATCTTCTAGTGACAATTGGGCATCGTGAGCCTTTGGAGAATCAATCATGGATGGGAGTCGCTGCATCATCACTGGCTGCAGATTCAATCCTTTGCGGGTTGGAGATCGAACTGACAAAGCTCTGCAGATTCCATTATCTCTGCTTCTCATAACACTTGCTAGACGGTGAAGCCATGTTGCCATTTCGACGATGTAGTGGTCTGTCTTGTGCATATCTGCGTGATGAAGTCTCTGGAGGCGAATCACATTATTATGGGTGTCCCCCTTCTTGTCAAACTCATTACTGCAAGAAAAGAACACGTGCGACTAAGTGGGTGTTTGGGAAGTTGCTATTTTAGTTTTTGGTTATTTTAGGGGGCTAAATTTTTTGTGTTTGGAAAGATAGTTGGATTTTTTTGTAGTTGAATGTGATATTTGTGAGAGAAAAAGTGAAATGATTATGAGTTTGATCTGACATTTTGCCTAATTGGTTATTTTAGCATATTTTGTCTTTTAGTGCTATTTTAGCCAAAAAAGCTTCTTCCCAAACACCCCCTAAATGTCAGTGTTGTCGAAAATGAAAATATGAGCACTAAGTAAGAGAAAGGCGAATAACTAACCAGGTGTTCACCCACTCTTCAGCCCACCAAAACCTTGATGAGCCCTGTCGGCCAAATAAAAAGGAAAAAAGATGTAAATGCATGTATGATCATATTATGGCAGCTAAAAGCTTGAGCAGGAAAATATTAATGGATTTCAAATTGAAGCATAGGCAAAGCAGAAAGCTGACAGATTCATTAAACAATCCCATTCAACATACTTGGAAGAATTTGTAGCCACCGGAACAAGCCATTGGTGTGTCTTCTCCATTTCAGCTTTAATTTGAGGAATTGTAAGCTGCATAAAGGCCAAAAGTTGAAGTGCCCAAGTTACTTATGTAAATACACACATTGCATTTGCACACTAAAAGAATACAAATTGAATCATTTAAAGAAGTCCATGGAAACAAGCATGCAAAGCATTACAGGAACTACACTATTCTATGTAAGGCATACCTCCTCCTTGGTATCAATTGTTTGGCACTGAGAACGTAGAGCAATCTTGACACTGTTTGGCAACCCATGATATAGTTGGTCTCTCATGTTAGGAGGAAGGGAGGTAGGCCGAGATGTCTAAAAAAAAGGAATTTATATTTGAAAATCAACATAAATTTGGTTATGCAACACCATGTATATGGAAAAAGGATAAATTATGGCCCTCTTCAGCAATGGCTTTTTTGGCTAAAATAGTCAATTAAAAAATAGGTTAAAAAGGTCAATAAGACAAAATGTCACATCCAAACCAAAATCATTTTAGTTTTTCTCTTACAACTATCAAATTAACTACACAAAAAAACAAACCAACCAACTTCTCAAATATAATTTTTTTAGCCATGCAAAAATAATTAAAAAGCCAACTATGCCAGCACCCCTGAGGTTTTTCAATAACACACCTGCAGCCCCTCGTGTTCTGAAAATTACATTCTTTCACGCAAAAACTTCCGGAATAAATTAATTTAAAAAAAAAAAAGACTTCAACGAAAATTCCCGCCTGCCGTTAGGGACATAAACATATTAACATGATGACATGTGATAAATTATTTAAATGCCTACTTTGCCCTTGATAACTTTCGTCCAAGTCTTTATCAAACAAATAAATAAAAATATACATTTTTTAATTAACTTTTGTGGTGGTTTGGTGGTGGAAGAAAGTTTATTTATTGACTTTGCCCAAAAATTATTATATTTAAATTAAATTATGTTGTAAAAAAACCAAGGGCAATAGCATGCATAACTGAACAAACTAAATTAACACCGTTACTTGCAAACAAGCAGTAGTGTGGGAGAAGTGTGGGAGAGGTGTGGGAGAGGTCATTGTAATTTCCAGAACACAAGGGATAGTATGTGTAGTTTCACCAAAGATCAGAATAGCCAGTGTAATTTACCCTATGAAAAGTATTAACAATAAAATACAAGAAAGAGTTAAACTTACAATGTTGTCTATCTGATTGATTAAGTTGGCATAATGCAGTGCAAGACCGGCTACACCTAGTCTTTTGGGTTTGTTATCACACTCTGTGCCAACCAAAACCAAACCTGCCATGAAATGACCGCACAATGAAAAGTGAATATAAATACCAAATACACTTTAGTGACCAACTAGAACACAAAATCACAATCTGAAGGCCTGGGTGCTAAATGATAACAGTAAATGTCTTGTACAACCAATTAGAATTGGGAAACAGATAGCAGATTCGCTGGTGTGTTGCATTTGCTTAACGAAATTTCGAGGCTGAAGTGAAATATTCTTCTAGCGTGCATGGGCATTCAATGACCCCATGTTGTTTAGGTGCATAAAATGAGTCTACATTTTCTCTTTTAAATTAACATTTATTTGGCCATTACAAATTATGAGATACCAAAGTGAAGGCAGGTGAAGGGGCATGTTTCAAGAAAAAAAAAACTGTAAAAAGCAAAGTATGACAGTGTCTGATATATATATATTTAAATATATCAATTCATGCAATTAATATTGATTATTTTGTATTTAGTACTATGTTGTTCATACCATTATCTTCAAATGCTTCTGAGATCTCTTGATGTAAGAAAGTAACAATATCAACAAGCTTCTCCACGACCTACAAAAAATATATAGGTTAAAAGAAGTTTTGACTGTTAACATCAAAACAGCAGAAATGCGTTCATTGCACCATATCCTGTGGAACAATTAACGAATAGAATCCAACATATTTACACACTGCCATCCGCATCAAGAAAGTCAGCACAATGTCAGTTCCAGAGATGGACATAAGATTAAATCAACTATTGACAGAAAACACCCTTGATTTATAGCAAAAATCACTTCAAGATTAAATTATAGAAACAGATCAAGAAATCCAATCCATCTTGAAGATCAACAATACTTTTGCATTTTCAGCCAATTGATAAATAAAAGTGATGCACAATTATGTACCTCCTCCAAACTCCAAAGAGATTTCTTTTTCAAGCTCCTCACAAGTTTTTTTGGTTTTTTAGCTCACTTTGTAAAATCATGACACTCTCCCCTACAATTACAAGAAATGCCAGTTAATTAAAAGAATCCAACTTACTGTACTGGATATCAGAAAACTAATGCCAACAATCAACAGCAAAAATCTGCAAATATCCACAGAAAATTATCATACATGAATTGCATCACAGTCAGTTAATGAGAAAAGCAGATCGGCATAATTGAAATGGACATGTATTGTTGTTAATATAAAAACAAAAAATCCTGCGAAGTATGTCAATAAATAGAAGGTTTATGCTGAATGACAAACCCTTATCGCCCAACATAGCCAAAAAAGAATTAAAAAATTAAAAAACTAGTTTTTTCTATTAAACAATGTCGTTGAGCATTTACATCTTTGATATAAAAAAACCTTTCACGAGAAATCCAGAAGTTTCATCTAACTTATAATTTGCACATAGGTTACACTTATTCACAAATGCACCCTAATAATGCAAGCATGTATACCACATCAGTGCCACTGTAAATTAAATATATCATTATATGCATTAGAACACTACCATAGAGTTCTGGGAGAGACAGTAAGATGGCCTTGCTGCACTCGTTTGTGAAACAACAAAATGCTAATTTGCACCCAGAACATGCTCAAAAACTTTTAAGTGTGCTTCACTACAAATACGGTATATTTATGGCACAAAATGCCACAACCACTATAAAAAATAAATAAATAAATAATGTGGATGGCGGTATCAACTATAGCATGAGAGAAATAGTCAGAGTCCATTAATCCTTTTTATTAAGGGGTGACCATTGGTTCAATGGTAAAACCTTGGCCTAATAACCTTGAGATTATGGGTTCAAGTCTCAAGGAAACCACTATGTGCTTTATACCAAAGGTTAGAAGTGTATCCAATTTTTCCTCTCCCAAACACACATTAATGTGTACTAATTTCATGTTGTCTATGAAGCACAGACACGGACACGGACACGGCAGGGGATACGGCGAATTTTTATTTTTATTTTTTAACATATTTTTATGTGTTATTTGGATTTATATTACATTCATTGTAAATCAAAATTAACAAACACCAACATAGTAACATTAATTCAATAAATATAACCACTACATTTAAACAAATTAACAGATCATCCATTCACAAAAAAGTCATAATAACCATTATAAATTAACATTGACATTAGAAGGAAAATAAATAAAATAAAAAAAAAAAAGTTTTACATACTGTGTATATATATATAAACCTATAATTTTTTTATAAAAAAAATACAATTTTAGATATGTTTATACATATATATAAACATATAATTACAAAAAAATAAAGAGTCCTACATATGAATATATATAAACATATAAATTTCCTCTCTAAGTCAAGAGCCAGAGAGAGAGAGAGGGCTTACCTTCAAAGTCATCTGGATGGAAGACGGCTGGATGGGGCTCGACTGGATGGAAATCGATTGATAGAGGTCTTCGATGCTTGACTGATGGAGCTCATTTTATTTTATTTTTTTTTTAATAAAAAATAAATAAATAAATTGATGTTATAAAAGTAATCCTAATAATAAGCAAAAATTCAAACACATGAATCTAATTGCTCTATTTGATGTTCAATCAAAGTATATACAACATAGATATATATCCATATTAGTCCTTCAAGAACCCATACTAACTAAAACATCAGTTAAAAAAAAAAAATCAACAAACTAGAAACTCATATGTGCTACTCCCTATTGTCATTCCATAAATCATGCACCAAGCAGCATTAAAAATGCATCCCATAGAAAATCAAAAGCTTATGGAGAGCTACTAAATAACTAATACTTGATCAACTATCAAAATACATGTAAAGATGAGGCCAGTAAGATTTTTTTCTCTGTAAACAGAGCATAGATTTTTCATTTTGTATACACACGCACACAACAAAAAAAGAGCATAGATTTTTCTTTCTTTAAACAAAAAACAGAGATAAAAATGGGGCTGTAATAATTTTAAATAATATAATAGTTCTTTCTTTCCATCTACCATAGATCCAAGGTACATAAAAAATAAATAAATAAACAAATAAAAAAACAGAGCACTAAACCAAGACCCAATGGCCACATAACATCTAAGTAAATATATACATAAATATAAATAAATAAAACAAAAATACACTGAGCATAGATTTTTCATTTTTTAAACAAAAAACAGAGCAAAAAAAGGGCTATAAGAACTTTAAATAATATAATAGTTCTTTCTTTCCATCTACCATAGATCCACTTTACATAATAAATAAATAAATAAAAACACAGCACTAAACCAAGACCCAATGGCCACAGAACATCGAAGTATGTACATATAAAAATAAAAAATAAAATTTAAATGAATGAAAAATAAGACTGAAAAAAAAATAAAATTAGAACAAGCAAAAATAATCCCTCATATCAAAATGAAAAAATAATCAAAGGGAAAGACAAACAATATCATACAAAAAAATCTTTAAATCCCTCAAATTGAACAATCAAAATCGAAATAAAAAATAAATAGCAAACAAAATTAAAGATGCAGAATAAGTTTCAAACCTGAATGAAGATTCTAAACTTGATGCAAAGGTTCAGTTAAAGAACGATTGTGTTCTCTACTGTTGTGAAAGAACAAATGTGGAAAAGATGAGGAAAAAGATATTAAATAGCAGAGGGTCAAAAATATAATTTCACTATCTAATCTCATGGGATGAGCTATCATGTCCCCCCCCCCCCCCCCGGCGATAGAACAATCCAATAGATTTATTAATAATCCGGTGTAAAAAATTTGAATCAAACAATGGACTATTCCATCCACTGGATTTCGAATCCTATCCCATGGTTGAATCCCTCCAAACAAACACCACCTAAGTGCTTACAAGGAGAGAGCTTAAGTTCAACTCCCCTAAGTGCTAATCTAACAACTAATCATTAAACTTCACCGATCAAAAATAAAAAATGAAAAATCATCACTAATAATACTTGTTTGTCATACTTAAAAGCATAACAAACATGAATCTCATATGATCTTTTACTAACTTGCATCACTCTTAGGTGACGAGGTGCAATTCCATCACTAAATTTATAAAATGCAGGTAAGAATCCTATTCTAGCTTAATAGTACTTATCACACTCAACAAACCTTGGGATGCTTTTGCCCGGCCCAAGCGTATGCTAGGCCCCAAGTGTGGCTATATCACTCTGCTAGGTTGCAAATGCTCAACCTTGTTGGGCTTTGCCCGGCCCAACACTTGTGCTATAATCCAAGTGTGAAATATCCTGCATTGCTAGATTGCTAGGGCTAGGCCTTGATGGGCTTTGCCTGACCCACCAATCCGGTGAAAATCTCCCTCTCAACTTTCGATATCTAAATTCACCATTTTGGAACAAAAGTGCACTGTATTTTGGAAGATGTGTATAGTGTCACCTTCACGTGGTGGAAGTCATTTAATGATATAATCAACTGAAGAATTATGACAATATTATTCCATCACTAAAATTCATCCAGTCAAAGCAACTAACTAAGAACTTCGAATTGGAGTCGACCCCTTTGACGATCAATGGCAAGAGAGAAGGATTCACCATAGATATTATCATACTTCCAATTGATTATCTTCCCATATGACCCAACAAATATCATCTACATATTCTCCAAACTCATCACATATTTCAATCCAACCCTTCGCCATTAATACCATCCTCCATTCCTTCCAAAAGATGAGAGTAAAAGGACACAGGGAGCAAAAGCCAAATCAAATTTCCAAGGCTTGAACATGGCACACATACACAATGTGCATTTTCTAGATACTGATTCATAGTTAGGATATTGTTTATGATTTCCATACAAAAGGAAAGAGCAAACTCCAAATAGCATACCACTCTTCACGCCACTTTAATTTATACTAGACACAAAGAAGAAGAAAAACCATTGTGATCGGGAACACATGCGGAAGCCAGAGATTCATTGCACTTACATGAAGCAGGCCAAGATGAATGAGGACTAATTTCTTTAAGCTTGACTTATTTTGGGACATCTAATTTAGGGAATCAATTTTGTGCACTTCATTTATTCAGGATATCTTTCCTTTGTTATTTATTTTAGTTGAGACTACAAATATTGGGATGATGGTTAACTAATTACAC